>CAJHQP010000932.1:0-141580 GCA_905132765.1 Moricandia arvensis
TAAAGTTGTGATATAGTGTTTTTTATGTACAATGAAATAATAATGTGAAAAATAAAAAGTACAACCAATCAGAATATTTGATGTAGATAATATTGATAATCAAATATAAATTTATCTTATTAAAAAATATTTTATGAAATAAATTTTACCTATATAAACACTAACCAATAAGGAGGACCCAACACAAGGCATACCACCAAAATTAGAAATGTGGTATTTTACGGATGGGTCTTTTAAATAGAAATATATTATTAGAAAAAATGTACAATATATTAGAAAGGTTTGAGAGCTTGACGAGGGCTAGAAATACAAAAGTCAATCTTTCACATTTACATATAGAAATTGAAACTCTCATCTCGGTGATGAAATGCATGGAAACATTTCGATAATTACATGTGATTTTTACGATATATTATTCTCAACTGGTAAAGATGATTTCAAAACTATAAGAATGCTCTAAATTTGTAACTTACCTCGAAGAATTGCAAAGAGTGAAAAAATTAGTAAATACTTATATACATGTATACATAAATCTGTATCAGAAATATTTTAAAGCACATTTTAAACTTCCGAAATAGGAATGACTTTCGGTGGCCCAATTTAAGTTGAAGTATCTTTCAATGTTTTTTTAAAAAACAAAGTTGAATGGTTAAAACTATTATAAGGTGTTAGTTCTACATTAAACTTGATCTGATTTATCAGATATATTTTTAATGGATGACCATTTTTATAATTACCTTAAATATATAATAAAAATACTAAACTAATCTTTATGGATTATTTATAGAAGTTTATAAACACAATCCGATTTCTTAAATATTAAACCATAAACAATAATCAGTAAACCCTTAACCTAAATGGTAGAATATTTTTGTTTGTAGTTATTTTTGAAAGGTGGTAGTTCATTTAATTTGTCTGTAATAATTATATTATTAGACTGGTAAACAAAGGCTATTTTCTAGCAGTCCTTACAATAAGTATTATAATAAATTATAAAAAAAAAAAAAGCTGAGTATATTATAGGTTTAAAACCCATTAGGTTTACCTTAAACAACCTAAATGTTTTATTAAAAATTTAAAACAAAAAAAACAAAAACTAAACGGTTGACAAATATAAACTTAAGCTAAAACATGTGTCCTTCTTTTCAGTAAATCCAAATTTGGTCAAAAATATATCCGTGCTTTGGGGCATCAGACACTGACCAGATTTACAAGAGCACACATTACCAAATATGAAATGATCCAAGATAATATTCAATGTAGTGAAAGATACAACTTTTATTTGATAAGGAAAAAGACAGAGATTTGATAAAGAAAAAGACAGAGATCTTTTAAAGCCGAGACATTGATTCTCGTTGCACCCCTAAAGAGTAGAAGAAGCCAAAGATGGGAAGGCAAATAAAGGGAACTTGCGGCAAACCTCGATGCCGGTCGCTTCAGCTAGATAGTAGTGATCATCATCACCAAGAGGTCTACTCTCGACTCTCCAGTTAAACCGATTCACAAGGTTGGCCAATGTAACCCCTATTACCGCCATAGAAAATCCTATTCCAGGACATAGCCTTCTCCCCGATCCAAATGGAATGAACTTGAAATCTTGTCCTGCAAAATCCAAAGGTAGACCCAAATGTCTCTCTGGCTTAAACTCTTCCGCATCTGGTCCCCATGTTGCGGTGTCTCGCTGGATCGCCCATGCATTAATGATTACCTGCTCAACCACGTACGTACTTACTATATATATAGTATTCTTAATAAATAACTAATGATTGATTTGTTTCGTCTAGTCTAGATGTTCACCTGTGTTCCCGCGGCAATGTCATATCCTTTCAGTTTGACATCTTCACTAAGTTGTCTAGGAACTAACAATGGGGCAGGAGGATGTAGTCGAAGAACTTCTTTAATCACAGACTTTAGGTATTTCATACTCTCCACTTGTTCTTCCGATACATAGAACTTATCTCTCGAATATGTTTGGATCTCGTCTTGGAGTTTCTTCATACACTCTGGGTGTCTTATAAGAAGCATCATTGCCCAATCGAGAGTCGTGTAAGTTGTTGTCATTCCTGCTAGGAAAATATCCTACAAAAACACATGTGTGGTATCGTAATTCAAATAAACATTATGGCTTGTTATTTATTTGCATAGATATTTCTATTATAGGAAAGATACTGTTGTTAGGTAAAGGATGGTTTATCTTAGTTACCATCATGATGAGTCTGATGTCGTTTCTATCGAGCTCGAATCCATTAGTCTTCTCTCTTTGAATTCGTAACAGCACATCAACAAAATCAATTCTCTCTTTCTTCTCACCTTCATCTACATGTTCTTGCAATACTCCTTCTAGAAACTCCGCAAACGTTCTACTCACATCTTCCACTTTACGTTCCAGACCGCGGATTTTATCTATCCAGGCCAAACCCCTGATGTATTCCCCAACTGGAAATGCACCTACCAGGTCCATCAATGTTCTCAGCAGCTTTCCAATATCCACAGGGTCTTCCTTTAAGCTATATTTTCTTCCCATGGCAATTCTACATATCACATTGTTTGTCATATTCAGTAGAGATGCACTCAGATTTACCGGCAAAGAAGAAGAGCTAGCTTTCTCAAGCTTCTCCATCATTGTGACTATCTCTTCTTCTCTTATATTCTCAAAGGACGTCACCATTTTCTTGCTGAGGAGATGAATACTGCATACGCTCTTCATCCAAAAAAAAGAAGTTTCATTATTTACATAAAAAAATAGTCTTAATTAAAACAAAAAGATAAAAACTTAACAATATATTATAACCATATAATCAATTATATAACTTTACAATTTGGTTAACTGAATCTCTATTTAAGTTAACCGAAACAATAGTTTAGTGATAAGTCGGTCTAATTTAAGTATATAAGTCATAATCATTTTTAAGTAAGAAGGCATGTATTTAGTCTCAACTTGTGGAATAAGGCCAAAACGTTTATGCCACGGTAGAACTTATTCAGGACTCGGTTTTAATAGATAAAAACTTAATAACATATTTTAACCATGTAATCAATTATATAACTCTTACTCACCTAACTCGTTGTTGAATATATATTTTTAATTAAAGTACGTACGTAGATCTCGATAACAACATTTTATAATCATATACAAACTCAGGCAAGATTCAGATTCAAGCTGGAAAAAAAGTACCTGGTTCTTCAGATTAGTTGAGGTTTGGTTCAAGATTAATCTTAAAAACAATAAATTAATATACAATAATTATACCTTCATCTGTCTCCAGTATTCTCCGTATGAGGAAAAAGCCACATTTCGCCCTCCCTTCAAAATTATATCAACTACTTTTGTTCTCGGGCGGTTTGCAAACAATAGGTCGTGTGTTTTCATGACGTCGTGAGCTACGTCAGCTGACGAAACTACAAGGATTGGGACGCGACCAAAATGAAGGAGCATGAGCGGTCCAGAACGGTGGCTGAGATAACGAAGTGAACGGTGAGGATGGAGGCTGAGCTGGTGGAGGTTTCCGATCACGGGGAGTCGCCATGGAGACGGTGGTCGGTTACGGTTAGTGGTGGTGGCTCGTTTGAGAATTTGTTTTAGGAAGAGAAATGCTAAGATAGTTGCGAAGCATAGAGAGATTGATAACATTTCCATTTCTTGCTGTCAGAGTCAAATACTCTCATTTAGCAACTTAAATGGAGAGTTTTTTTCCTGATTGTTTTTATAGTTTATTAGCAGCATTGTTGGTAAGGGTATCAAAAGACAATATACACCATATAATACTAGAATTTTTTACCTTCTGAAACACTTTTTGACTTTGCATTAACACTATAAGCCACAATCTGCATGTGGCACACTTCCTATGTCTTTTATGCCAAATATAACCTTTCTCTACATTTCGAGTCATGTAACTAGATGACTCTAATCCTACACCTCTCATCTCTCACCTCTCACCACCGTATCTCTCTCCTCTCAACTCTTTCTCTCTCTGTTCAAGTTTTCTCGACGAAATCTCCCTAACTCAAACCCTAATCTCACTCATCTCCAACCTAGTCGATTTGGAGGAGCAATTAACCATGAAACCCAGGAGAACGAAGAAGGTCTCTAAGCCCCCCAAATCTGGCGTCCTCAAGCTCACCGACGCCAACCCCAGTGAAGGTTCGTTTACGGCGACTAGATCTGTGTTGTTTAGTAGATCTCGCATCGATTTCGGTGATTTTGTGTTGATTTCTATATATTTTCATCTTATCAGGTGTCAAGCAACCCGACCCCACTTCCCCAACGCTCAAGAGGAAGAAGTCCAGATCTGCCAATTCTGGATCTAATCCTGGTCATCTTCGTGTGATGGACCTCTTCAACCCGATTCTGACATGTAAGGTTTGTTTCCGAGGACCCTTCTTCTCTGTTATCGTGTTGACTCGGTCATCTCTTCCACTCTTTATTGATGACTCGGTCATATCTTTAACTCGGTCATATCTTTAACTCGGTCATATCTTTGACTCAGCATCGTCTTCCCTCGTTATTGTTGACTCGTAAAAACGCTAGATTGTATATTTGCTTTCTGAAGTAGAACCCTCCCTTTTTTATTTGCTCACCTTATTTAGATAAGCAAATGCTTTACAAATCGGTTCTGTGTTTTACATTGAAAGTGCTTTACAAATCGGTTCTGTGTTTTTGTTTCTTCTTCTCTGCAAAGATCTTAACTTTGTGTTCTGTTTCTTCTACTATCAATGAGAATTTGGAACTTTTGTCTATTTTTGTTTTTCTATCTAACCGTTTCTTTGTGTCACATCATGCTCTGTTCTTTCTGTTCTTGTGGTCTGATTTCATTTTCTATCATAACTCACAATTTTTTATACGCCATTACAAGGTCAAGTGCACCTGATTTGGAACTCCCCCAAAGATTATTTGCTACTGATAGATTCCCCAGCCAGCGTCTCAACATTTACTCATCACCTGAGATTCTGCCTTTCATACGCCACATTCTTAGAGATTCCGACGAACTCAAGCAAATAAGGGAGTCAGTTTTTGGGAAGCTTTTTGATTTACCTGCTCGTCAATGCCCTGTATCCTGCAAGCTAAGTCATTCCCTTCTAACCCGTCAGCTTGTTGATAATCAGAAGTACACGCTCTGGCATGTTTTTGGAGGCCATCCTTTCAGATTTGGTCTTCAAGAATTTGGGACTATCACTGGACTCTCTTGTGGACCCTTCCCACTAGGTTATGAGCCAGTCCGCACCAAGAAGACTGAAGCCGGCAAGGTACCATTCTGGAAAGAACTCATTGGCAAGAAGAAGAACGTCACTGTTGCGGAGTTGTGTCACATGCTCCAGACTCAACCCGAGATGGAAGGTTGGAGAAAGATCAGGCTGGCATTGATAATCATAGTAGATGGTGTCTTGATAGCCCACAAGCAAAAACCCAAACCCACTCCAAGATATGTCACCATAGTTCAAGACCTTCAGTCCTTCTTTCAGTTCCCCTGGGGCAGGGAGTCCTTCCTAAAAACCATATCTTGCATGAAACCACAGCCGTTTGTCCCTATCACATGTGAAGACCCGATCGGGTCCCTTGTGAATAAACTGAAGCAGGGTACTTTCCGTTTACAAGGTTTCCCGTTGGCTCTTCAACTGGTTGCATTCCGCCCTATCCCACAGCTTTTTCCTAAGATTCCTGCTCCTCTCAACCAGTTGACTATCATGGATCTTAATGACGGCCATTTGCCACCCCACCCCTCAATCAACCTTATAGATATATTACGTGTTGAAGCCGCCCCCAATGTAAGCCCCTTCACTATTTTTGCTTACAAGTCCATCCGCTATTTCACCTTACTATTATATTCTCAAATTTTAATTTACTGCAGCTTTCTGTCACCTCAATAATCACCCTTCAGCCTCAACCAGTACCCGGGTGGGGAGTCTGGCCCAATGAGGTGTACGACCACCATGTCGCTTACATGGAGCAACGAATTGCTGACCGCCAACCTTTTTCTAAGGGTATGTGGCCCGGTGGCGTTGCCACGGAGCCTCTCATCCCAAAGCCTAAGCTTCCTCAAAAAAGGCCAAGGAAAGCTCCTTCACTCAAAACTTCCTTCAAATCACACTGTACTTCTAAGAAACCGTCTAATGACCCGAGCCAGAGGCGTTTAAGTTCCTATTTCACCCGTTCAAAGCCTGCACAACACTCCAACGAAGAACTAGCTGAAATGGTTTTTGAACTCACTGGCAAAGTCACCGAACTCCAATCTCAGATAAAGTCTTTGCAAAAGAGAGCTGGTAAAAGGAAACGAACCCACGGTAGGCCTTATTTCAACTCTTTCATTCACAAGAAGAAGAGATCTTCTACAGAAGATCACGCTCAACCAAACAACGATACAATCCCCTCTCACCAGGTAAGCAACTTTTTATTATTGGCTTCACTTCCAATCTCCTATTGAACTATTGCATACTCTACTCATTGTTCAATTTACAGAGTCTCACACAATTGGAAGGCGATGTTGGTCACGATTGCTCCTCCCCTCTTGTCAGCCAGTATGCGACTTCAAAAGATTACCCCCCCTAACCACCTCCCCACCTATATCCCCTCTCCACCTCTCCCCCGTACACCATTCACCATCAAGATCATCACCCGTCCACACCTCCCCAAACCACTCATCTGCCATCCACACCTCATCAAACCACTCATCCCCAATCCACACCTCCCCAATCCACTCATCTCCCACCCACAACACTCCCGTGGATGCGTCTGCTGAACACATCTCTCCCATGCACGTTTCCCCGTATCATCAACAAGCTACCAGCGACTCTACCAAGACCCCTTCTCCAATACAAGACGATCATGTTCTCGTAACCACACCTCATAACCAATCTCAAGCAATGTTTACTTCAGCTGTTTACGATACTAGTGCCCATCCACACAGCCCTCAATATGAATCCGACTATGAGCCATACCCTTATGGTTATGGCAACCCTACCTCACCCAATCCTTTCACACCTATCACATCTCCAACTAAGCCAGCAGAAAATGGGAGGGCTTTGGCCACCCATGCTTCGTTTCTAAACGAAGTCACTGGCACTGCTACAACCTCTCCGATCCAACTAAGTAACTCATTAATTATTCTGCCTCAGGTATTTTTTTTCCGTCCCAATATACATTCTCAAATCAAAAGTATTACACATTCACAACATCACCTTCTCTCACGCAGGATCAGCAGGAACAAAAGGAGCTTGTGGAACTCAGTGACGGATCTCCAGCGAAACCCACACCACGACATGTTCCTACAGTACATGAGAATCAGCTTGCTAAAGTGCTTTTTGAATGCGATTCCATCCCACCCAAATACCTTGTCTCAGCTCTCCCACAAATTGAATGGGATCTTCTACATAGGACTCTCTCCTCCTCTCCAAACGTGTAAGTTGCCCACCATCTAGCTTTTTATTTTCACATATTCATTAAATTTTCCAAACGTTATATTTTATCATTTTCACTCTCCTCTTGCGCATGTTACCAGATTCCACATCACTCCTTCCCAATTTGACTTTTCCAACAAATTCTTCTTGGAGCTAGGACAACCTCGTAAATGGACCACAACATATGTAACTCTGTCATTTTCTCCTTTTCTCCTATTATAAGATGTTCTCCTTCTCACTGACCTTGATTTGAAGCTCTTTCTTCTTATTCACAGCACATGGAGATACTTATGAACATGCTAGCTGGGAGGCACAACAGACAACTAGCCAGTCAACACTCAGTTTTCACCACACCGTATCTAGCATCTGGTATCCAAGAGAAGTACCACCGGTTCGCTGCTTCGAAGACAAAGGACAAGACCGAAATCACAGACATTGTGATGAGACCAACAAAAAAATGGCTACAAGATATCCACACTGTCTACACTCCTATGATCTGGGCCAACAAACATTGGGTAGGTCTAGCCATCAACCTAGACATGGCACTTGTAGAAGTCTTAGATCCAATGCCTACTTTGTTTGATGACCGTAGGGTTGAGCGTTTCATGAATCCTATTTTGAGGTCGCTCCCCTACTTGGTTAATTTGGTAGCACCACCTCACCAGCCACAATTCAGGGGTCTTGAGCCGTTCACCTATCACAGGATACCAGACGTCTACGTCAACCATGGTGGTGGTGATTGCGGGCCTGTTACAGCAAAGTTCTTAGAGTTCCATGCTCATGGGGATCCTGCACCGGCCATGTCCGGTTTGACTGACCAAATTGTCCACGACCTACGAAAGCTATACGTCCTCAATATCTACAAGACTATCGTCCTCCCAACTTACTACGCACGACCGGGAAAGTGATATCCGCACTTTGGAGTGTTCATAATGTATAATCTACTTAATCTTAACTCATTCTTTAGTCTTTCCCAATCAGATATCTGTCTGTTTTGGGTTTCTGTAAGATATATGTCTCTCTATCAGAAGTCTCTATCCCCTCTTTTGGTTGTAAGATATTAACTCTCACCTTTGACTTTGATCACTGTTTTATGTTCTCTCTATTTACTTTTGTACTTTCACAACTTCCATTGTCCACGACGTCAAACCATGTCCACATCCATAACCAACGACATTCACAATCCGCACCGTCCACATCCACCATTTCATGTAACATCATAAAAGACTAAAAAATTACCCGATAACACAATTACCACCTTACCGGTTAACCTAACCGTTTTTCAATTAAGGATACCAACCAACCCTAATCAGCTCGCGTTTCTCTTTAAAAGCATACTCTACATAGTTTCGCAAGTAGCTAACAGTCTTCTTTTTGATACCATTCCCCAGATCTACTTTTGGAAAGCTGCTAACACCCAAAACCCCAACAATGGCAACCTCAAGTTCTACTTTTTCTCAGACGAACAATAAACGCCATACGTTTGGCGTCCCAACAGGTTGTTGGTGTGGATCTCCAATCAAAAGATTTTTCTCTCTCACCAAGGAGAACCCATACCGTAGCTTCTACCGCTGCGAAATGGGGGTCAAGGTGGTAAACTTTAATCATCTTTACCCACTTTTACATATAGATCTCCCTTATATACATTATAACCCTCAACATTTTTCAATGTTCTCACACATCGCCCTTCTGAAATCCACCTCTTCAAATGGATTGATGAAGCCCTATTGGACGAGATTCACAAGGTCGATGCAAAGGTCATCTCAATTGCACTTGACTTGCAAAACCTCTCTGACTCCATAATCCAGCGCTTCAATTTGCAGCAGCAATGGGTTGACGAACAAATGCTACTACTAAAATCGCACATTGCTGACAAAATTGGTATGGTGGATAATGATGTTACTGAAGTCAAGATCAATGACTCCGAAACCAAGCTCCAGCCTGTAGGTCCTGGAAATTTCAACAACATAGTAGGTGCACTTGTCCTTGTTGGTGCTGTTGGTTTGCTCTATTCCAAGATGAACCCATGATCTCAAAATCTAAACCACACTTTGTACCACTTGTCAGCACCTAAGAACTTATATTCCCTAACTATGCTTAC
Source organism: Moricandia arvensis (assembly GCA_905132765.1). Lineage (NCBI taxonomy): Eukaryota > Viridiplantae > Streptophyta > Magnoliopsida > Brassicales > Brassicaceae > Moricandia > Moricandia arvensis. Next base: position 9,494 of record CAJHQP010000932.1, read on the forward strand.
CTGTTCCCTTTTAATGCTTTCATGCTATGTTTCATATTCCATAACTATGCTTCTCTGGTTCCATGTAATCGTTTAATCCTATGTTTTATATCTTCTTCTGCTACATAATATAACTCCTTTTCTACTTCTACTACATGTTTCTACTTAACATCATTCAAAGCAATATATTGTTTCATCATATATGCTTACAACATTGAAATCAACTTCCACAAACAAAGAAGATGAGGAAACAAAAAACACTTCTCATTCTTCAAATTGTCTACGCAATATCACTTCCATTAATCTCTAAATGTCAATCTCATTGCCCAAAATAAATAGAGTTATTCCTCCATTTGCAAATCATAACACAAAACAAAGTGTCTAACCATCACTCTTACAGAGAATACTTATCTCTTCTTACAAAATACATCCTCTCAAACGACAAAAGACAACCACAAACAACAGCCTCAGATAGGATTTGAGCAATTTGTCCTGTTATGCCCTGTCCCCCTGCACCTTCCGCACTTATTAGGCACCAGTTTTTTCTTCTTCATAACCTATATTAAACACCAAACAGTTACCTTAATACGTGGATGTGGATAACAAAAAAAAAACCTTTTCTTCTCAATCAAGTAACTAACTGGGTACTCCCCAGTGGACGGTATTCGATTTGTTCTACATCTCCCAGCTAGGGCCTTTGTCTGTGGTGGATACACAACCCGCTCGCTAACCTCCTCTGGAATATCCACTTCCCTTGGGTCACCTTCAGGGTAAATAGGATCTGCATATGTTTCCCTCCAAGTAGTTGTTTTGTACCAATGCCCACACAAGCTTTCATAGGGCAAACCCACTCCATCGGCTGCAATCATAGCATGTCCGCAAGGAATCTTAATCCGGTCAAAATACTTGCAACCACACCTCTTCTCAGCTAACTGAACATGATCCTCTCTCCCAAACTTCCCCACCACCTCGCTACTCCAGCTAGAAACAGAGTTTATCCTACTTCCACGTACATTTGCCATGCTCAACGTCATTTGCTTGTCAACCTCCACACTCACAGCTCCACGGTGCTTATCCGCTTTCTTTTTCCTTGCGCAAAACCACCTAGTCATCATCCTCTGGATAAAAATCAGCAACTCAACTATTGGACAAGCTCTACCTTCCTTCAATGCCTTGTTCAACTGCTCAGCAATATTGCTTGTCATTATATTGTACCTTTCACCCCCAAAATTAGCTCTTGACCATTTAGCAACACCAATCTTTGACAAGTAAATTCCACAAGCACTATTGGTAGCTCTTATCTTTGCAAATTGCTCCCTAAAATCTCTCAGAGTATATTGCATAACAGCAGTGGTTACCATTTTTGCAAGTTTTTTACTAGAGAAACGTGAGTTAACGTTCCTTGCCAAGTGCACAATGCAAGCCCCATGTTGCGCCATTGGGTAAACGCGCTTCACAGCATTAGAGATGCAAGCTGCCTTGTCAGATATAATTGTTAGGTTTTCTGAATCACCTAGAATCCTCTCCACTTTCTGAAGAAACCATGTCCAAGAATCCTCATCCTCGCAGTCCACCACGGCGTAAGCTAGGGGGAAAATCTGGAAATTTGCATCCTGCCCACTTGCAGTGAGCAAAACACCTTTATATTTTCCCCCCAAGTGTGTTCCGTCCACCACCAACACATGCCTAAGCTTCCTAAATCCATTTATTGACGCCCCGAAAGCAATGAAACAGTACAAAAACCCTCATCACCATCCTCGTCGGGCTCAGTCTCCAAATCAGCAATAGTCCCTGGATTTGCTAGTTTCAACATGTATAAATACTCAGGCAACTTCATGTAAGCATCCTCGTCAGACCCTACAATGCTCACAACAGCTTTCTCTTTCGCCCTGTAACACTTCATGAGGCGTTGACTCTTAAATCCTCCAAAACTAGCTTCTGTAATTCCTTAGGCACGGGCCCCTGCCCACTCTCACCAAATTTTGCCTTGTACACCGCTGCTATCACTTTAGACGTTGCTTTACTCTTGAACCCCATCCTTGTCACCACGGGACAACTATGATCTAGTTGAGCCTTCCTTATCTCATAGTATCCACAACCCCTAATCTCGTGAGCTGTTACACGCCAATCACACCGAGGATCAGGACACTGCACCACAAAAGAATCCACTTTTGTCTTCGTCTGTTTGTAATGTATCTGTTTCTTAATAGCATAAATAGCCAAAGATATCTGGCAGTCCGCTTTGCTCCCAAAAACTTTTCCCACCTTTATCTCACAATCACGGAAGTCTATATCCATGTCTGGTATCTCCGCAGCTTCGTATTCTGGATCATCAAAAAGGCCAGGAATGTCGAACTCTTCATCGTCAATCTCTTCCAGCTTACGTGGTCGTCCACTGTTTCCACCTCCTCCAGAACCTGAGACATTTCTTGCATCCCAAGTATCCCTCCTACCATTGCAAGGACCTTCGCTTGGCCCACCACCACCAAACGGACCGGCTGACACATTATCCGGGATGCTAGCGTAAAACCTAGGGCCACTCTTCTGTGCCAATCCTTCTACAATCTCATCCTCATTATACACAACATCAACAGCATCAGAACCTAGCCCCTCACCTTCTAAGAGTGGACTCCAGAAATCCATATCATATCCTCTAGGTCGTACGTCTAACTAGTCCACCTCAAGCCCACTGTTCAAACACTCCTCACTCCCTACACTACCACCACTGCCATCAACATCGTTTCTGCGTTTACTACCACTTAAAAGACTTTCCTCAACTTTCTCTACTTCCCTCACAAACTCAACATCCTCAAGGTTAACAACATTAGTTTTTGATGCTGCAGAGTGCACATATCCTGCTCTCCCTGATTCACACCTAACGTTACCTCCACACTTCATAGACGAAGGGGTTACAAAACCCATTCCGGAATCATCAACAACACCCGAGAAGTGCGCCACCTTCTTCTGCTCAAACTTTGCAAAAAGATTCATCCCTCCTTTTACATTGAAATGTCGAAAGAAATAGCCAACACCACCGTCGCTTGTAAGCAAAACAGGTGGTGTTTTCAAACCTGTCGCTAATTCCAACGTCGTTGGTGGCCAGTAGCTGAGGGAGACGGTGAAATTTGTTTCATCCAAACCAAACTCTTTTAAAACACTAGATTGTAACTTCATCAAGCTCACTCCTTCAAGAACAGGAACCATCCGCCCCATCTCCTTCTTGTCCACGACAAACTCCCAAATCCCTTTATCTCCGCAAACCCAGTCACCAATAATCACCATGCACTGTTCCACCATTTCAACCACCTCTGCTTTTTTACGAAATAACAAACAGAATCAAGCTTCTTGAAAACACACAAATCTCATAACCAGAACAAAAATCAACACATTATCACCTCAGTTTCACGACAACCTGCGTTTCAAAAGAAAACTCTAACTCTTTCCCACAATAAATGCAAAGCGAGAACAGTTCCTCACACACAAAACATCTTACAACCCCTGGCCGCTGGATCAAACTAATTAAAGCAAATCTAACGGCTGGAAATGGACACATGTTACAAGAAACCAAACCTCATAAATGAAGTACCAACAGCTCACAACAAAGTCAATTCCGGTTACACCAACATCAAGTTAATAATGACCTTTTAGTTGGTTTTCAACGGAACTCACTTTTCTACCTGGAAGGGCATTTAGGTAAAACAAACATGACACCTATGCTAGAATGTGCCTCACATGTGCATTGTGCTCTTTCATGTTATAAAATACACAAAAGTGCCTCATAACGTAAACAACTCATAATACGAACATAATTTAATTATAAAAAGAAATGACAAGAAGACACATGGTTTCCATAGTCTCCAAAAATCTGCTGCCCAACTCACTAGCATCTTATATGGATATAATTGTTTTTGTAAAAGTACATGTGTTACAAAATCATTGTATATGCAATTATATTTTACCGAGATTTTTATAAGTTAGTTGTAATAAAGTACAAATATGTCAGTACAAATTAGTAAATGCGCACATATTAGTAAATGCTCACATATTAGTAAATGCACACACAATTTTCAAAGCAAAGGAGAATCCAACTCTATACTCGAAGAAGCAACAACTAAGCAAGAAGAATTTTCATTTAAGCAAAGACCATATATATGAACCGTGTTCTTTTTTCTCTCTCCTAAAAAGTGCGACTCCAAAGGCGAAACTGCGTTCTCTTAGCTTCGCACTCCACCGACGTCGGTCCCGGCGTCGGTTCCCACCTCCGACCATGACTAAGAAGAAGAAACAGAACCCCCTTGGTGGCAGCCCCTCTGGCTCCGCTCCCCTTTCCGTTTCATCTTCTACCCATTCAGCTCCTACGTGGTTTGCAGTTGAAGCTCTAATCGCTATTCACTCATCTCAAATGAATGATTCTCAGCTACTTGGTGAAATCAACTCACCGACTAACTTAACCATCCTGGAATTACAAGGCTGCGACCCTGTAGCTAAAACCTCCGGAAACCCTAACCCCCAAATTTCAGCTACAATCGGAATTGTACCTGAAGAAGTTCGACATGAGGTTACTTCAACGCAAACCCAGTTTGTAGTACCCTCTACCGTTGCCGCTCAGCGGAACATTGAGCAACTCAACACATAATCGCCGAAATTTCTAGCCTCTCCGCAGGAAGGTGTCAAAGCTCAAGTGGCCTTGTGGAAAGAAAAAGCCAGTCCGAACTCTGGTAAACTAGAGCCTGAGGGATCTCCGTTCACCCTGGATTCCGGCAAGGCTTGCGTGAAGATCCCAAACGCTGTCATTGAAAAGAACAGAAAATCATGGGACAGCTTCATCATCGGGCAATTCTATGAAGAGGCCCCTGTTAGAGGTGCTGTTCATGCTAGTGTAAATGGTATGTGGAGCAAGCAAAGGCGTGACGTCTTTGTCTCTAAGATGGACGGCAAAGCCTTCTTGTTCCGTGTTCCCTGCCCAAAATCCCGTCGTAAGATTCTAAATCAATGCTTATGGCAGGTAGATGGACAAACCATGTTCGTAGCAAAGTGGTCCCCTGGTGTTAAGCCCGAAAAACCTTCGTGGGAGTCCCCCTTCAGTTCTTCAACAAAGATGCTCTGAAGGAAATTGCTGGTCTGGTGGGTCATCCTATCTGTTTGCAACCTAGCACTGAAAACCTCACCAACATAGAAGTGACAAAGGGTTATACAGTCATTAAACCCCCGTAAACCCTTACCAGAGGCTGTAAACGCACAATTTGAATCAGGAGAAGTGGTAAGAATTCAGGTGTCAAGCCCGTGGCTCCCATCCTTGTGCTCACACTGCTCCAAAGTTGGTCACAAGATCTCCAAGTGTCCCAGTGCCCCTCCTCAATGTGACTATTGTAAGTCTGTCAAACACTCATCTGAAGCTTGTACCAGATCAAATTTCCCTCAAAGATCAAATGTGCCTAAGCGGAATGGCAAATCACCTATCGCCAGCCAGTTTCCAATTGTTGGTTCAGCCAAAGCGCAAGGAGTGCTTAGAAAAAAACCCTAAACTTCCAGCTCCTGCCATTGCTACTGGCTCTAAGGAAAGGCAAATCAGTATTAAGAAATGCGCTGATGGTATCGAGCGCCTTAGTGCAGGTGCAGGGCCTTCTCTTTATCAGGCCGACCCCTCCAAGGATTCCTTACCCATCACCCAAGAGATCGAAGAAAGATAAATCTGTGTTGACCTTCGTCCCTTCAGTATGGATCTCACAGCTCAGAAATCTCCTCCCTCTTCTGAAGAAGATGATCATAGCTCAGACGGGCTCTCCATCGATGATGATATCGAGAATGATCGTGCTGATCAGTACATCACTGTGATTTCTCAGAGATCTAAGAAGAAAGCGAAAGCAATCGCAAGGGGCAGAGGCTCTTTAACCCTCAAAATTTTTTCCCTCTATAGATATTTTTTGTTTGAACATTAGAGGGTTCAACGATAAAATAAAGTGTAGCGGTTTTAGAAAGTGGTTTTGTTCTAATAAGCCAATTTCGGAGGATTGTTGGAGACTCATGTCAGTAGTTCTAATGCTGTCTCGATCATCTACATAGTCTTTCCTGGATGGCACTTTGAATGTAATTATGAATTTTTGGAGTTAGGAAAAGTTTGGCTTCTGTGGCACCCGTCAGTTTCTGTTTCAGTGCTCCAGAAATATCTTCAATGCATCACTTGTTCGGTCAAGTTGCCTTTTGTTTCAACTGAATTTTCTGTTACTCTGGTCTAGGGGTCTAATCACAGGAAAGTAAGACGTGAGTTATGGTCTGAGATTTCCCTCATGTCCTCTTCTCCTCATATCAGTCAGTTACCTTGGACAGTTCTTGGTGATTTTAATCAGATTCTCCATGCTTCTGAGCACTCCACAGCGGATGCATCTCCTTCTTCCCGTGGTATGCGAGATTTTTATAACTGTACAGTAGCTGCGGACCTTTCTGATCTTCCGTTCTGTGGTAACTCTTTCACTTGGTCCAATAATCAAGGTGCTTCAGTAATCTCTAAGAAACTTGATAGAATCCTCGTTAATGATGTGTGGCTCCGTCGGTTTCCAAACTCGCTTGGTGTATTTGGTGGCCCAGGGATCTCAGATCACAGCCCGTGTTATGTCTACCTCGACACCTCTGTTCCTAAAACGAAAATCCCTTTCAAGTTTTTCACGCTGCTAAACGATAATCCTGAGTTTGGCATCCTCATTTCTGAGTGCTGGAACTCTCTTGACTTTGAAGGGAAGATGATGTTCAAGGTTTCCAGGAATCTAAAGGAGCTAAAGAGCATTATAAGATCGTTTAGCAGAGAAAATTACTCATGTATTGAAAAGAGAGTCTTGGAAGCTTTTGAGAATCTCACAGCTTGTCAGCGGGTTCTTCTTTTTCTACTACCCCTCAGGCGGGTATCCAAGAGAGATTAGCTTTTGAAAAATGGTCTGTTCTTGCTAAGGCTGAGGAGTCCTTTTTTTACCAGAAATCTCGGTCAACTGGATTGATAAAGGAGACTCTAACACAACCTTCTATCATCCGACAGTAAGAACAAGAGCATCTCAAAATCAGATTATTTTTCTTAACGATCATCAAGGAAATATCTTAAGTGCTAAGGCCGAAATTATGAGACATGTTGTTGCTTACTATGAGGCTTTGCTTGGAGGAACACCATCTTTAACTCCCTCTACTGCAGCTGATCTCTTTACCGTCATGCAGTTTTGATGTTCAGATGATGTTGTTTCTGCCCTTCAAGCGCCCATCTCTAGAACTGATATTCAGGCAACCTTCTTCTCCCTTTCTAAGAACAAAGCGCCGGGACCAGATGGTTTCCCTGTTGAGTTTTTCACTTCCAACTGGAAAGCTGTTGGGGATGATATGATCAATGCAGTCCAGGAATTCTTTATCTCTGGAAGACTTCTGCAGCAATGGAACTTCACTATAATTACCCTTATCCCGAAGAAGCAGAACGCAGTTTTAATCTCAGACTTTAGACCCATCTCTTGCTGCAATACAGCATACAAAGTCATCTCCAAACTTCTCGCCAACAGGCTGAAGAAAGTGCTCCCTGCTGTGATCTCAAACACTCAGTCTGCGTTATTCCAGGAAGGTTGCTGGTGGAGAACATGATTTTAGCCACAGAGCTGGTTAATGGTTATAATTGGAAGAACATCTCCAAGCGTTCCTTACTTAATGTCGATCTCATAAAAAACTTTTGATTCTCTTAACTGGAGCTTTATTTTACTCATTCTTTGGGTATTGGGTTTCCCGGAATCTTTTGTAAGCCTGATTGCTGAGTGTATTACTACCACACACTTTTCAGTATTGGTTAATGGAGAGCTCGAGGGTTAAGGAAAGGAGACACCCTCTCTCCATGTTTGTTTGTTCTTGCCATGGATGTTCTTGCTCAATTACTGAACATTAACTTTGATGAAGGCACTATTGGTACCACCCTTCAGCTTCTGATCCTACAGTCACGCATCTGGCTTTCGATGATGATATTATGGTATTTTTCGATGGACAGTATGGGTCTCTCCAGAAAATTGCCCTCACTCTGGATGGCTTCTCTACTTGGTCTGGCCTGTCAATGAATTGTCATAAAACCGAACTCTTCGTGGCTGGTATGAACTAGATGGAAACTTCGGACTTGACAAGTCTAGGCTTCTCTTTTGGTTCACTCCCAGTTCGCTACTTGGGCCTTCCCCTCATGCATCGTAAGCTGCGTATCTGTGACTATAGGCCCCTCTTGGACCAGCTAAAAAGGCGGTTCTCTTCTTGGTTCACGAGAGCTCTCTCCTTTGCGGGCCTAAGCTGTTACTCTCCACTGTCACCTTTGGTACTTTAAACTTCTGGTTCTCATCTTTCATTCTAACAAAAGGTTGTATCAAAGCTATTGAGTCCATCTGTTCAAGGTTTCTATGGAATGGTAATATCACCAATAGATCAGCCGCTAATATATCTTGGAAAACAGTTTGCTTACCTCGCTCTGAGGGTGGTCTAGGTCTCCGTGACTTATATACTTGGAACAGAACTCTTTCGCTAAAGCTTCTCTGGTTATTGCACTCTGATTCAGAATCTCTTTGGGCGAAATGGACTAAGAAGCACCAGATCATGGGTGCCAGCTTATGGAGTATAGATGAGAAGAAGCAGTGTTCATGGATCTGGTCTTCCATCCTGAAACTTAGACCGATTGCTGAACAATTTCTTAGATGTCAGATTGGCAACAGCGCTTTGGCTTGCTTTTGGTATGACTATTGGTTGCCGTTAGGGCCCCTGATAAATTTCTTTGGTGAAGCAGGTCCAATGCACATCGGTATCCCACTCAGCGCCAAAGTCATTGAAAGTTTCACTTCTGCTGGCTGGTACCTAAGACCTGCGAGATCATCTAAAGCAGAGCAGCTTCAGATCCTCCTTTGTTTGATTTCCCTCCCATCGTCAACGGATAGGCTGGACGTCTTCAAATGGTATGTAAATGATCATTATCTCGACTCCTTCTCGACTAGTAAAACTTGGGACTCTATTAGAACTCGTAGTGCTAGAGTAGATTGGGATTCTATTGTTTGGTTCAGTGGACACATTCCTAAACATGCCTTCAACATGTGGATAGCTAACCATGATAGACTCCCAACTCGTTGTCGGCTTGCTGCTTGGGATACGAAAATTGTCAAAACTTGTTTGTTATGTGGTCAATATGAGCAAGGATCACCTCTTCCTAAGGTGCTCCTTCAGCGAGCAGGTATGGACTGTGATCACTATGCGCCTCGGGTACAGACCCTTCTACTTTCATACTTGGACTGCTCTTATTGCTTGGCTTGATGTTGGAGACAAAACGAGCCCTCTCATTCTTAGACGTTTAGCTTAACATGCTACTATTTATAGTATTTGGATCGAGCGCAACAACCGTCTTCACAATGGTCTCTCATCCACTCCACCTCGCCTCTGCAAAGACATCGACAGCCTTCTCAGAAACACTATCCTAGCCAGGAAGAATTGCCGCAAATTTGGTGATCTTATGCAAGTATGGCTAAAGCATACTGTCTAGTGTGATGTTGATCTTCTATCTCATCATTTAGTAGGGGTTATTGGTTCTAGTATTTTAATAGATTTAGAAATCTTTCTTGGATTAATAAATCCATTAATTTTCAAATCAAATAAATATATTTTAGAATCAATGATATGGAATTAAACATCAAAATAAGTGGATTATAACAAATCAATCTAATGGATTTGCCATAAATTCAACTTTGTAATAAAATAAAATATATAAAAACCAAAAACGTATGTTTTTCATTTCATATATTATATATAAAATTTTATAACGTAAAATCTTTTCACATATTTGTTGCTATTGTGGCTATCACTTGATTGGCATGTTTTCTTTGTTGATCCTGAGTTACAAAAAATTCTTCATCATTATTATTAACTTCTTCAAGATCTTCTTTATCATCAGAATCTTTTTCTTCAGGAAAATTATATGTTTGACAGAACTTCCGTAGAAAATTATGTAATCCAACACACGCAAGTACAATCTATGTTTAGGTCTTATAAGGAAAAGGGGGTGAAGATTTAAAAGTTAGAAATCAAGATTTGAATAAACCGAAAATTCTCTCGATAACATTCCTTAAGGAAGCATGACGATGATTAAACAACTCTTTGTCATTTTGTGGAGTAGAATCTTGACCAGAAAACTCTTGTAGATGGTATCAAACACCGCGATATGGAGCTAAAAAATTGCAAAACCGCAATCAGCTAGATAAAATTTTCTTGATATTAAACGATAAAATAGTTAATTATCTAGAAAATATGTATGATTCACAATATATATGTATATATATGTACCTTCTGGAACTGGTAGTTGATTAATGTTTCTTGTTAAAACATCATTTAATACTTTTGAATCATGAGCTGAACCTTCCCATCCACTAAGCACATATATGAATTCAAGATCAAAATTGCATGCAGCCAACACATTTTGCGATATATCACCTTTTCTGTTGCGAAACGGAGCTGCGTCTTTTTTTTGTACTATTGCCAATATATGTGTACCATCGATAGTTCCGATACAATCCTAAACATATAATTATAATTATTATTATGATTTATATAAAATAATAACTAACTTATGGTCAAAATAATAAACATGATGTACCTTAAAATAAGGATAAAATCTTGTACTTGCTTTAATCTTTTTTTTTAGGTGTTCCGGGTCCAGCAGTAGCCATAAAACTTGCTGAAATTTGGTTTAAAGCTTGTAAAACTTTATGAAAGTTTTCACTTATAGCAAATTTGGATCTCTTAAAAGTATCTCTTGTATAGCAATACCTTGAATTTTGGCCAACTACTAGAAGAAAAGATGCAACCATTTCTTCAAGGCTGATATATCTTGTATATGTTAAACTTGTCTTCTCTCGGAGAAAATTGCATAACTTCAAAAAAATATTTGGATACATCCGGTATAAATCTCTAAAATGAAAAGGATTTTTTTAGGACATTTTCTATATAATCTTGACCAGCTCTTGTGATTGCGCGTCGTGTGGGACGTTCAATTTGTAACTGAGGTTCTCGTTGTGGCTTCTTCAAAGATATCATCTGACAGAAAATTAAGAGGATCAATAAAATAATATGGGCATCTAACTCATCATCTTCATGCGACAGATCTCTCTCCTTCTCTTTTGAATCTTGTTGCCCAAGAAATTCTTGATCCATATTAGATAATATATTTCTTTGACAAAAGAGCTTAGAAATCTATCAACCAAGCACAAGAATTTTATTATTTTATTTCATAGGTTTCTCTTTTATCTTTAAATAAGTAACTTAAATCATGATTTAAGTAAATTATACATTTCAGTTAATAAAATATTCTTCAATTGCACAATTCTCTTTTTATATTTATGTAAACTTTACACTCAATAAAAAAGTAAAAAAAATGTAAAAAGAAAAGAAAACACTAAAAGGACGTGTATATGACAAATATGTAATGTTAATATGCCAAATATAAAGGTTTACTTTTTATTTATATGTAAATGTTAAATATATATAAAAATGATAATTGCTGTATTATAGTCAAGAAAAATCTCAGTTCACGAGGGATACAAGGGGACATTTAGTGTGTAAGGTGTGGGGCAGATGAGGAAACAGTAAATCATGTGTTTTTGGAATGTCCTCATGCGGTACAAGTTTGGGCACTGTCTAAGATTCCATCGAACCTAGTTGTTTTTCCTACTAGTGCTCTTTTCACAAATATGGATCATCTCTTTTGGAGAGTTTACCAAAAATGGAGGATCATCACTTTGCCTGGATATTATGGTATATCTGGAAAGCAAGAAATCACAATTTTTTTAGTAATTTGGATGTGGATCCTCGAGTAACACTCAATCTGGCAGAGACAGAGGCCTTATTATGGACTGAAGCTCAGGCTTCGTTGATCAGGAATGCAGCCCAGTCCACAGATGTACATGAATCATCCCTACCTGCAATTCTAGGAAGATGGTGTTTTACTGATGGTTCTTGGAAAGAGCACGACGTGCATTCAGGACAAGGATGGTATACCATATTAGATGATTTTGAGGGTCTAATGGGAGCAAGGAATATTTGAGCTACCCTTTCTCCTCTACATGCGGAGATAGAGCTCTCATTTGGGTAATGGAAAGTATAAGGAAACTGTGTCAGTATCATGTTACTTTTGCAACGGATTGCTTACAACTGGTGAAGATGGTGTCGGAACCAGAAGAATGGCCAGCCTTTGCGACTTATTTGGATGATATTAAGTACCTCAAAACTAGCTTCATCCACTCTGAGCTCATTCATATACCACGAACGACGAACCATAGGGCAGACAGTCTTGCAAAAAGTGCTAGGGAACAAACGTCTTTAGTTGTTTATATGGATGCAGAGTTACCAGTGTAGTTTGTAGAGTCTACTTGAGTCTGTTTATTTCGATGTAAAAAAAAAGATAATTGTGCAATCGAATAAAACTGTACTGCATACAAAGAGCACATCTCAATCTTTTACATATTTACATATATTTACATTCAAGAAAACTTATAAAAAAATTAAAAAGAAAACACAATTCTTATTTTTTTCACCTAGTTTGTATTCAAGACACGTGTGCTTAAGACACATGCCTAATGCATGTTTCGAACAAAAAAAAGAATAGCAACACCAATTTCATTATAAAAACCTTGTAATCAAATGCAAAAAAATAGTATATAAAATCCAACATCACTAAATAATAAAATAAATAAAAACCACATAAAATAATAGCTCAAATAAAAATCATATAACGTTATGCTTAATCCAACCGCTACGTTCATCTTTCAATCCTAATTGATGAATCAATTTAATTGCATCATAACACACATGTTCTTGCAAATCAGAAACTTCTTTGATAGCTTCCCATAGATACTTTTCTCTGCTTCTCTCTGCTCAGCCTCTTGTTTTTGTCTTGATTCTCTTCCTTCTGTCAAATTGAAGAGTTTGTGAGTGATTGTTGTCAAAGCATTCATCTCATTAGCTTCTTCTACACCTTCTTTTTGAGTGAACATATCATCAACTTTGTTAAGAGAACTAGTTTTTTTGTCTCTTTTTTAAAGGAAGCTTTTCTAAAATATCATTTAAAGGGCTGCAAAAGAAAGATGATTGTGATTCATAATTTTGCTGGACATCAAAAGAAAACTCTTCACCGCAATTTGTTTGTTCCTTTTCTGTTTCTGCAACTCCAACTGTTTGTGCATCAGTAGTATCACCTAGTCCAATAGCACTCGCACCGTTGTTATATTCTTGTCAAATATAAGTTTGAGATCATCAAATTCTTCAAAGGCTTCATCACTAAATGTTTTTAAACTCGGATGTACCTAAAATACAAAAAAAATTAACATAATGAAAAAATATAATAATATAGTCTTATAATTTTTTTTACCTTTAAGTATTCAGCCCATACTTCTTTTGGAGCCGTAAACCTTTTTGTGGTTGAATCACATCCAAATCCAGAACTAAAGCGAAGAAGTTCAGCCGCGTTTTGATATTTCGTTTTCAAAATCTTCATTTTATTTGAATAGTGTTGATAGCTTTTGTTGCATTCATGGATTCAATTGAGGGTAGGTAGAATTCGTCTCTCCACAGTAAATTTGCTGAATGTGTCATTACTGTCATGCAAACCCGAAGCAACATCATCTAAGAGCAAATTTATCAAAGTGTTATTTTCTTGAGGACTCCATTCAATATATGAACATTTTACTCGTTCTTGTGATGATTCATGTATTTCTTGATGTGATTTTCTCATTGATGCTTTTCATTTAAAGGTTTGATGTGTTTGTGTTTTAGAAAAAAAAATGTGTGTTGAATGAAAATTATATAGTAATTATGTATTATACACGTACTACAGAAAATGGAAAATCAGCAAAAAACTTTTTATAGAAAATGGAAGATCAGAAAATATAATTTTTTGGAGTGAAAACACATGTATACAAAGGACATATTCCAACTGAAAAATGGAAGTTGGTGTGAACAAAATATCGTATGGTGAGAGTGCTTATACGAATATCTTATATGAGTATACTTGTAGACGAACGACTGGTGTTTCATTTGGTAAGATGAGAAATTTTTACTATACATGTATAGTTTGAAATATTGTTTTTTTTTTTGTTAAAGAAAAGATAATAAAGGAAAATCCAATCAAATAACAAGGTGTAACTCAATATTTGTTTTTTTTATATTTTACTCTTTAAAACTTTTAAAAATCTATTCAAATCCAAATCTAAATCAAAAGTTTAAGTAAATCCTTACTATTGAATAACACCTAATTTTAAAATCTATTTAAAATCATAGAACCAATAACAGTAGATTTGAACATAGATTTTAAAATTCTAGAACCAATAACACTAGATTTGACTTGGATTTTCAAATCCATTAAAATGCACAAACCAATAACACTAGATTTGACTTAGATTTTCAAATCTATTGTTCTGTTTTTTTTTTTAATCTTTTTCAACTTAATCGCCTAACTTCTTTGTAAATGTACAACTCAGCTTCATTTTATGATAATTAACATACTTATCAGAAAAAAAAAGAGAAATGCTAAGATAGTTGCGAAGCATAGAGATATTGATATCATTTCCATTTCTTGCTGTCCGAATCAAATACTCTCATTTAGGAACTTATATGGAGAGTTTTTTTCCTGATTGTTTTTCTAGTTTACTAGCAGCATTGTTGGTAAGGGTATCAAAAGACAATATACACCATATAATACTAACATAATTTAATTATAAAAAGAAATCACAAGAAGACACATGGTTTTCATAGTCTCCAAAAATCTGCTGCCTAACTCACTAGCATCTTATATGGATATAATTATTTTTGGAAAAGTACATGTGTTACAAAATCATTGTATATGCAGTTATATTTTAAAGAGATTTTTATAGGTTAGTTGTAATAAAGTACAAATATGTCAGTACAAATTAGTAAATGTGCACACATTTAAGTATCTATACAATCTTAAGTTATTACCGTGAACTAATTTTATTAAAAAACATATGCCACTTTGTAGAATTTACTTTGGACAATTCTCTCAAATAGCTATTTTTAAGTTTTTTCACAAAATTAGCCATCAAGAAAAAATGATCAATATAGCTCTTTAATTTTGAAAATTTTAATATTTTTCTTTTTAAATTTTAAACTCCATCTCCAAAACTCCACCACATAACTCTAAACTCTAAGGCCATGATTATTGGGAGAAATTTTTTGGGTTTCTTACTTTTTCTGTTTTATCTGATTTAAAAACAAAACCAATCGTGGGCCGCCATGTGTCAGTGGAGCCCGCAAATAGTACAAAAACAGACTACAGTCGATCCTTATTTGGCAATTTCCGAAACCGGGTTTATCATTTTTGTGGGGCCCAGAGGTTTAAAAACCCATTAAAGACCTGCGATAATTGTGCTCTAAGTCTAAATTAGTTAGCCCAAGGGGTATAAGTGTATAATCTCCAAAAATCTGCTGCTGAACTCACTAGCATCTTATATGGAGAGTTTTTTTTCCTAATTGTTATTATAGTTTATTAGCAGCATTGTTGGTAAGGGTATCAAAAGAAAATATACACCATATAATATTAACATAATTTAATTATAGAAAGAAATCACAAGAAGACTCATGGTTTTCATAGACTCCAAAAATATGTTTCCGAACTCACTAGCATCTTATATGGAGAGTTATTCTCCTGATTGTTTTTATAGTTTACTAGGATGTGGACCCCTGCAAAATCGCAAGGGAAAATTAATATAATGTTTTCAATATTAATTTTAAATAATTACATATTAAATATTTTAAAATGAAAATTTATAACTATTTTTAAATATATATATATATATATATATATATATATATATATATAACTAATATAGTTAACAATAGAAACATTAAAGATAAAATAAGATTATTAAATTTATTAAAAGTATTAGTAAAACACTGATCAATATTAATTTTTTTTAATTATCTACTAAATGTTTAAAACAAAAACGTTTATATATTTGTTTACATATACAATTTTTCTATCATGAAATTGTTTAGTGAAAAGATGCAGTGTTAGAGCATGATTAATGGGGGGGGGGGTCTTAAGGGGTTCTTAGTGGGCAGGGTCCACTAAAACCTTAAGAATCAACTCTTAAAATTCTTAAATAAAAACCCATTTTGCTTGGGTTCTTGTACTGTTCACAGACCCCACTAACAAGCGGTGGCCCGTGATTGGTTCGTTTTTAATTTTTATTTTAAGAAAAATAAAATAAATAAGAACCCCATAAGGGGTTCTTGGGTTAATCATAGCCTTAGTTTTCTTATTAGATAACTCTTTAACGAGTGAACATGTTTTATGCTTAACTGATCAGATATATAAAATATTTTTATTATGAAATGGTTCAATGGTTAAGTTTCTTAAAATTTACACTTTTGGTTATGGAAAATATTCAATGAAAAAGTAAAATAGCTAAGTTTTAGAAAATATGCAACTCTTTGAATAATCATCGTGTTTCTTGTTTAAGTGAAACTATGATGTTGTACTCGAGTTCATAAAAGAAACTGTAACCGTTAAATTATAGATTATGAACAAACTCAACCGTTGAATATATATATATATATATTTATAATAAATTGATGACGTCATCGGTTAAAGAAAATATACACTTTAAGATTATAAGAAAATGACACATTCTTTGCTAAAACAGTTTAATAATGTCAGTTACAAATGAAAGAATGTCTTGTATATTAAATTACAAAACTGTGATGAACTGAAATGTTATATTGATTTTTCCGATAAAAATGATGATGTTGGTGGAAAACAAAAATAAGTTTGTTATTAGATCGTTGCTTAGTTGGGTTGTAATCCGAAGATGTGTGAATTACAAACTTGGATAATGATTTAATCACACACGATATCACTTTCCTTAAAATGTATTTCAACTTCTTCCATGTCTTGGATAATACGGAATCCCTTTTTATATAAGACAATCAAAGTCTCACTCTTGTTCTAGACTAAGATAGAAGATAGACAAAAGGAACTTTAGTGTTTATATTTGTTTTTCCAAAGAGGTTAGATGATCTTTGAACAATGAGTCTCTTTTTCTCCCTATAACTAAATATTGGTTTCTCTTTTGTTATCTATTTGTCAATTCCTACAACTCCTTATATAGAGTGTTAAAATTTACAACCAACAATTATAATGGTTAGATTAGCAAAGAGTTTTAGTCTTTAACACTAATAGTTGCAAAAGTTAGTCAAAAATTATAATTATTAAAATCAATAGTTGCAATAGTTAGTCATTTCTTGCTGTCAGAATCAAATACTCTCATTTAGCAACTTATATGGAGAGTTTTTTTCCTGATTGTTTTTATAGTTTATTAGCGGCATTGTTGGTAAGGGTATCAAAAGACAATATACACCATATAATACTAACATAATTTAAATATAAAAAGAAATGACAAGAAGACACATGGTTTTCATAGTCTCCAAAAATATGTTGCTCAAGTCACTAGCATCTTATATGGATGTAATTGTTTTTGAAAAAGTACATGTGTTACAAAATCATTGTATATGAAATTATAATTTTAAGAGATTTTTATAGGTTAGTTGTAATAAAGTACAAATATGTCAGTTAAAATTAGTAAATGCCCACACATTAAAGTATCTATACAATCTTAAGTTATTATTGTGAACTAATTTTATCAAAAAACATATGCCATATTTTCGAAAATTCTCTAAAATAGCTATTTTTAATCTTTTCACAAAATAGCCGTCATGAAAAAATAACCGATATATCTCTTTTATTTTGAAAAATTTAATATATATTTTTTTAATTTTCTTTTATTTTTTTTTAATGTTAAACCCATCTCCAAAACCCCACCACATAGCTCTAAACTCAAGTATAGATTAGTTAACCCAAAGGGTATACATATATATTTATCTCATTTAATAAAATCTATTTTGGTCATTTTCTTTTTGAAGACTATTTTTTGTGAAAAAAATTAATACTATTTTAGGGTTTTTTTTCTCATTTAATTTATATAAAACATCTTCTTTTGCTATCAAAGAAGTTCATTTGTCATCAAAGCATACTAAAATAAGGAGAAAATACATATCTTTTGATTTTTTCATGAACTTAAAAACGTATAATATAAAAAATATGGTTTGTGGTAAAATGAGAAATAACCACAAACCATAAGAATAAAAAATATTCTAAATGAAAAATATGTGATCCACAAACCATATAAATGTATCTATAAGTGTTACTTTATCTTATCCGTAGATTTTGGGGAGAATTTCAAGATTACCAGTTTTCTTGTACCACTTTTCATTTTTACATACATTAAAAAGACATTTTCATAAATACTATTTTTTAAAAACAATATTTTAAAAATTAATTAGAATCCAAAAATTTTACATTCCTAAACTCTACTTCACCCTACCCCCACCCCTCAACTCTAAACCCTAAGTCTTAGATTAATTAACCCAAAGGTAATAAGTGTGTTTTTTTCCTCTTAAAAAGTAAAGGTAAAAGTGATTAATGTAAAAATAAAAAATGATATAAGGAAAATAGTATTTTTGACAATTTTCCTAGATTTTGATTATGATATATTTTATACCAACTTTTATATTTTTCATTGTATTGTATACATTTGCAAATATCATTTATGAAATTTCTTTAATCAGCATACTATTATTAATTTTAAGAATAATATATTAATAGTATGACCGTTTTGATGACTAACATATTATATATGAACTATATAAGCATTAAATATTAATACATAAATTTATCCTAATAATATGTTAATATTTATAACATATTTAAATTTCATAACATATCAAAATTTATATATTATTAAAATACAGTGGAAGTATTTTAAATTATACACTATTATATATTATAACTAATAAAAAATATATAAGTAAATGAGTTCTAAAAACTATATGGAACCCTCTTAATAATATAATTAATTATTACTTTATCATTTGAATTATTTCATATAATCATAATGACTTATCAAAAATTTTAAAAATTAATTATATGACAATTCTTTTTTTTTGCCATCTTTCACTATTTTAAGTTATGACCTTCTTTATAGATTAATCTAATAATATTTTAACTATTACCAAAAGCAAACATAAATACACACAAGCGCATATGCATGTTACGTTCATTAGATGCACACATTCACATGAATTAGTATGTGACCTTTCGTCACACAAATGGTCACGTGTTTTTAGTTTTATTTTGCACACTAAACCAATAAACACTAACCGCTTTCCAAGGGATATTCAAATTGGTTAGAACTTTTCGACAGTAAAGCGGTAAAAAATTTCCAACAAATTTCTGACTATGAAAATTTAAAATTATGTCATTCAAAATCTATTGAAAATTTCTGATGGACAATCGGTGGTTAGAAATCCGTCGGAAATTTCTAACGAATTTTGATCGATTTTTGAATGTTCTTAGTCGTTATATAACCGTATATATCTGTTGCAAAAATCGGTTGGAAACCCTTTCAGAAAATTTTCTTCATATTCGCTGAATGCAACAAACTCTCTCTCACATACTATACTCTCAACTACAAAACCTTATACTTCAAAATTTCTTCCTCAAATAGAATGAATATTTCTGGTCTTGGATGGATCAAAATCATCAAGATCCATTAACTAGACTTCTAACAGTGGAGTTTGTAGAAGGTTGATATGTCATGGTTTTCATCTGATTTTACCCATGATATGAATATGGTTTTTAAGTCTTTATTATGCATTTTGTATGGTTTTAGTGTCTTAACCGGTTCAAGTACCCATTAGAGACAATTGTAGCTTTTAGATCATTCTGGAGCATTGAAGAGTACTCAGCTGAGAATTCGAAATCAAAACAAAGAAACACTAAGACCATCGATCGACACCTCACCTTGAGTGTCGATCGACGGTCAATACTTCCGCCGAGTTACTTAAGATTTAAAGAAATCACGATTATGCCCAGATGTTCCATTATTTGCAAGACAAGTCTCTGCATGAGTTTTGGCTATTTATTAAGTTATTTAGTTGTTTTGCAAGACACCACTTTTTACGTAACTCTTTTGATACTTGCAACCTTGATGGGTACCTTTGGAGAGAGAAATCTATTCGATTATCCTACTAAGATCTTGAACTCCCTTGTATTATTATTGTTATTCTTTATGCAATTTATTTATCTATTCATCATGTTTATCTCAATCATGTTTGAGTAGTTTATTATTAGATTTAAGGTTCTTCTAGGGTAGTTAATGGCTTGCTAATGCTATAAAATTGTTAGGGTTATTCTAATTAGCTCTTTTTTAAGTAGATCTTAATGCTAAGTTGAATTTGATCACTTCAACCTTAGATTATAGGATGTTATGGCGCAAGCGAGAGCTTGGTTATACCCTGAAATATATCTTAAATAGTCTAAACCGTAGTAACAAACGAAAGTTAAACTAGAGAATTAGAGAACACATTAAACACATGAATCGTTCATGTTTAGAAGTAGCGTCCATCGACACTCCGTTAAGATTCACGAGAGTGACTTATCTAAGATAGTTGGGAAGCATAGAGAGATTGATATCATTTCCATTTCTTGCCGTCAGAATTAAATACTCTCATTTAGCAACTTATATGGAGACCTTTTTCATGATTGTTTTTATAGTTTATTAGAAGCATTGTTGGTAAGCGTAACAAAAGACAATATACACCATATAATACTAACATAGTTTAATTATAAAAAGAAATCACAAGAAGACACATGGTTTTTTAAATAGTCAGATGTCCGCTTCCCGCTTCGGAACCAGAATCGGAATCAGAACTTCGTAAAAGCTTACAGGATCTCGTTTCCAAAACACTTTTAAAATATTATATTTAAAACACGTTAGAAGCTTACAGTTTCTTTTTATAATCACGCTTCTATTTAAAAAATACAATATCATAAAGAAATAAAAATATGTTAATATGTTTTTATATAAAGTCTAAATTCAGAAGTATTAAATAGAGATATAGAGAATAGAAATATCAGATATTAAATTAATATCATAAATTATCTTTATGCACAATTTTTTTTGTTATAAGAGATATAGCACATATATTTAAATATTGTGTCAGTTATTTATGAAATATTAAAAATAATTTATTAGATAATAATTTTTACAACTTTATTTATTTATATTTTCAATACTCTAATATGAAATTATTTAGAATTAGTATAAATGAAGAAATGCTTTATTTTAATTAAACTATTTAGTTTTAGACACACACACACACACATATATATATATATTGGATATACGCTTTCAATACGTTTCCCCTTCCTAATTTTTCAAAAATTCTTGTTTCTACGTTTTTATGTGATTCCGCTTACAAATACCCGCTTCGGTTTCTATGTAACATAGGATAATATACACTATATAATACTAACATAATTTAATTATAAGAAATCACAGAAGACACATGTTTTTTTTTTAAATAGTTCCCTTTAATTTTCTTCCTTTTCGTTTTTTATTTTAAATATTAATAGTTTATTAATCAACCCAAACCAGACAATTGATTTAGTGATTACGAAAATAAACCAAACAAAATTAGAAAAAAGAGAATAACTTTAGAAAAAAAATAAGAGACAACATTGGTAAAGAAACGAAAAAAGTTATAGATTTTTTTTTTTAAAATCTGTTTTTAAAACTTTAATTTGATAGAAGTTGTATTTCCCTGAAATCATGTTCAATCGATTACAGAGAATATATACAAGTAAATTAGTTACAACTTCCTGAAGAATATAACTCGAAGATTTTAACACAAGAATCCTATCATTATGGATCATATTCTTTCAGCCTCTCTCAGGCACATCGTCCAGGGACCTGACGGTGAGACTGTGCCGGAATTATTTGAATAATGAGGAAGGAAGCCCTTTAGTAAATATGTCTGCATACTGCATAGCAGATGGAATGTGAAGCACCTTGACCTGACCCATTGCCACCTTTCTGCAAATGAAGTGTATGTCAATCTCTATATGTTATGTATGCTGATGTTGAACTGGATTATTGGACATGTACATGGAACTTATATTGTCACAGTAAACCAAGGTGGCTGATCACAAAGGACAGTGAAGTTCGAGCAAGAGATTTCTGACCCAGCATATTTCAGTGACTGTGTTTGCAACTCCCTTGTATTCTGCCTCTGCACTTGATCGAGACACTGTACGTTGTCGTTTAGAAGACCACGAGATGAGGTTACCACCAAGGTAGAGAGAGAACCCAGAGGTGGAGCGTATAGTGTCGTGACAACCTCCCCAATCAGCATCTGAATACGCTATTAATCTGGTTTGAGTTGATTGAAACAGTTGCAAACCATGTGTTAGGGTGCCTTGTATGTACTGTATGATCCTTTTAAGAGCTTGCAGGTGTTGAGATCGTGAGTCATGCATAAAGAGGCAGATTTGTTGTACTCCACAAGTTATGTCTGGTCTTGTGAATGTAAGATACTGTAAGGCACCAGCTAAGCTTCTATATTCTGTTGGGTTTGCTATTTTGTCGCCTTCATCACCAGACAGTTTTGCGTTGAGGTCAACAAGTGTTGATATTGGTTTGAAGTCAGCCATACCTGCTCGCTTCACTATATCTTTTGCGTAGCTTGCTTGAGAGAGAAGAAGCCCATGTTTGTTGTAAGGGAAATCAACTAATTCATACATCAATACAGGGTCGCGAATACATACACTCAGACGTCATGTTAAAACATACATCAACATATAATATATTCAAATTGCGTACATCAATTCACAAAATTCAGCTTTTACATACATTGATCGATTATCTGTTAGTCAAAAATAACAGAATCTGAGTTATCCGTTACATATTGATTACTTGGCTTTTTATATTTTAAATAATTTATAATTTATAAAAAAAATCTACAAATGAGGTGGAAATATTTGAAACCGGGTCTGAACACTATGTTATCAGATCCATAAACCATTGTGCCAAACACGGTTTATTTATATTATTCTCTATTGTTTTCTATTTATACCTAATGAAATTTCATTCAAATATTTCTATTTTCTTTTTTTTGTTCGTCTCATTATCCAAACAAAACTAAATAATCAAAAAAAATTCTCTCAAGTCATTTTAAAGTTTTTGCCACCAAAAAAAATATCTAAAGAAAAATTGGTCAAAAATTTTTCACTAAAGAGAGAAAAAATAAAAATAAATATAGTCCTTGCTTTATAGACATAAATATATAAATATAAATAATTATTTAAATAAATATTAAAAATAAAATAAAAAATATTTTTAATAGTTTTGCATTTTATGTTTTCAATTTCAAACTTTTATAATATTTTTTCGAATTTTCTTTCAAACTTTTTTTCATATTTTCTTTTTGAACCTCAAAATTTTTTTTTGAATCTATTTAAAATTTTCAAAAAGATTTTCGAATTTCAAAAACAAAATATGAAAAAATTGAAAAAGTGAAAGAAAAGGTTCGAAAAATTATTATAAAAGTTTGAATTTGAAAACATATAAGTTAAAACAAAAAAAAATATTTTTTATATTATTAGTTATATTTATATTTATGTAAAGCAATGACTAAAAAGGTCTTTTGTCTCTATTATGAAATTCCTTTTGTTTATTTTTAGAAGTTATTTTGGTGACAAAAACTTAAAAATCATCATTTAAAAGAACTGCTTTTGATTTTTTAGTTTTGTTTGGAACTTTTGATGATGAGACAGACACAAGAAAAAAAAAGAATATAGAAATACTTGAATAAAATATTCATTAAGTATAAATAGGAAACAACAGAAAATATTATCAATATATTGTGTTTGGCACAATGGTTTATGAATCCAATAAGATAGTGTCTAAATCCGTGTTCGAGTCTCCCCAGCTCCTACGTAGAATTTTTTTTATAAACTATTTAATATATAAAAAGCCACGTAAGCAATATCTAACGGATAACTCAGATTCCGTTATTTTAGACTAATAGATAATCGGTCAATGTATGTAAACATAGAGTTTTGTGAATTGGTGTATGAAATTTGAATACATTATGTGTTGATGTATGTTTTAGCACTAGGTCCGAATGTATGTACTGTTTAGGACTGCGCCCCTCTGTTGATGTATTAATTGGTCGATTCCCCTTTGTTGTAATCCACCTTTACTCCCAAGAAATAACTAAGTCGCCCCATATCTGTCATTGGAAGTCTGTTTTTAGGAATGCAACAATCTTTTCCAGCAAAGCATTTGATGAACCGGTGAGAATAATATCGTCAACATAAAGTAATAGGTAAGCCATGGAGTCGCCGTGCTTGTATATGAATAAGGACGGATTGCACTTGCTGGTTTTAAAACCAAACTTCCCAAGATACTGAGTGATTCTCACATTCCAAGCATGCAAGGCTTGCTTTAGTCCATAAATTGCCTTGTTCAGCTTGCACACATAATGGGGATGAGACTTGCTTACGAAATCTGGGGGCTGATGCATGTAGATGGTTTCTGATAAAGTACCATGCAAAAAAGCATTCTTCACATCAAGTTGTTTGATGTTCCAATTCCTTGAAAGCGCCAAGTGAAGGACAATTCGTATAGAGACCGGTTTGATGACTGAGGAGAACGTCTCATTGAAGTCGATTCCTTCAGCTTGTGTTTTGCCATTGGCCACTACTCTCGATTTTTGGCGAGTGACTTCTCCATCTGCATTGTTCTTATCCTTATACAACTACATAGAATTGACAATGTTAGAATTTCAGGGTCTAGGTACCAGAATCCATGTCTTATTGACAATATGAGCATCATACTCTTCATTTACAGCAACATTCCAGTTAGGGTCCATTAAGGCTTTTTGAACTGTGGTTGGAATAAGAGAAGATGTAAGAAGAGGTAGAAACTGTTTTGGTTTGAGAACTTCACTTTTGCTTCTCGTTGGCATAGTGTGACGAGAGGGGGCAGTTTTCGGAATGGGAGGAACCACAAAAGTAGGTGGAGTTGGTAAGGTAGCAGCATGTTCATTTTGAGTTAGAGGTATTTGGCTTTGATTAATAATTTGTTTGAAGATGAGAGGTGTGTCTTAGGAAGTGGTAAGGAGCAGAATCTCTTGACGTTTGATGAATAGAAGGGAATTTAGTTTCATCAAAAATGACATGTCTAGAAATGATGATTTTGTTTGTGGTGAGATCCATACAGCGATAACCGCGATGCTGGCTTGGATAAGCAAGAACGATGCACTGAGTTGATCTCTAGGAGAGCTTGTGAATGGTTGAGTTGTGGAGATTAAGATAATATAGACACCCAAATGTTCGAAGATGATCATATGTAGTGCGTTTTTTTATTTGAAGGAAAAAAGGTGTATGATTGTTTATGGAAGAAGAAGACAAAATATTTTGGAGATGCACTGCAACATGAAGAGCTTCTACCCAAAACGATAGTGGAAGACCTGGGTGAAATAGAAGAGAGCGGATGGTGTTGTTGACAGTGTGAATCATACATTCTGATTTGTCATATTAAGGGGAAAGGTATGGACACAAGAATCTGAAGACCATTCTGTTTTCATCAATGTGGCGTTAGAATTGAGTGTTTGCAAACTCGCCTCCATTGTCACATTGAAACATTTGAATTGATGATTGGAATTGGCATTTTATGTAAGCAGAGAAGTGAAGAAATTTTGAGAATACATCGCTTTTTGCGACGAAGTGGATAGACCCACAAAAGTGTGTGAAGTCATCTTAGAAGAAAACATAATAATTGATTCTACTCGTGCTTGACACTGGAGATGTCTATATATCAGAGTGTACAAGTTGAAAAGGATGAAGATAAGTAGTGTTTGATTTATGAAAGGCAATTTGATGTGTTTTCCAAATTAACAAGCTTTAGAAGAAGAAAGTAAGCTCCCTTTATTACATTGAAAAGATTCAGAAGAGGTTAAATATTTTAAAATCTCGCTATTAGTGTGGACAACGCGATGATGCAATTGATCTGGCGAGACAGAAACAAACGTAGTAGGAGATGTGAGCTTTTTGTTGTGGAAGGGAAGCATAGGATAGAGATCACCATCGCTATTACTAAGGAAAAGCGTCGTCTTGGTGATCAGATCCTTCACAGATAAAATTATCACGAGTAAAACGACACACAGAGATAATTTTTTGATTATATGAGGAGCAACAAGAATATTATGAACATAAAGATATCGAGTAGGAGTAAAGAGAGAAGAGGAACCGGATTTGGTAACTAGAATGGTGGATCCATTTCCTACTGGAATTGATTTTCCGGTGTGCACATTGTCAACAAAATAAAGCATAATTGAGGAAAATGCTAAGTGAGCTTTAGTTCCATAATTCATATACCAGCCACCACACGACGGGTCTGTTAACATCATTGTGTTGAAAGCCGCTGCTAAGTCCTGAGTTGGTTGAAGTCGTGTTGTTTGAGCTACGTTTGCCTCAGGTTGTGGAGATGCCGGTCGAGAACCAAGGATCCCTCTGTTTTGCAGTGACTGTGGGTAGAAGTTCCAAGGTGTGAAAACATGTCAGTTGTTGGTGAAGTTGGGAGGACCATTCCAGAATTAATTTGGGTTCCAGTACTGATGTAGTCTATTGTTGTAGTTGTTTTGGCCTCTGCCATGATTGTTTCGTCCTCTTCCGTGTCCATTGTTGTTTCGCTGATTATGATATGGTGATTGAGTCGAGGTTTTTGTCATGAGAGGCATAGGTGAAGATGAGCTGTCTGAGTGTTGAGGGTTAGGCTTGGTGAACCTCTTGAGACGTGATTCCTCATCAAGCAGCATGGACTTGGCATCATCGAACGAGGGAAACGGCTTCTGATGTTTGATGATGTTGTCAAATTTCGCGTTGAGACCATTCAACATGTACATGACGAGACAGCGATCATTGACTGGAACATTCAAGTTTGAGAGTAGATCTGCTAGAGATGTGAGGCGCTGAGCATAGACAAGAATGGATTGGTCCTCGATCTCCAAATTTCGTATTTCATTGTCCATTTGCATAGCGCGTGCTTCCTTGGTATTGCGAAATTGATTCTCTATGCATAGCCACATGTCTCTGGATGTTCCACCAGTTTGGAAAGATGACTTGAACAGAGGAGGAGATAAGGTACCATAGATCCAAAGTTTGACAAGTCCATCACATTTTAGCCATTGTTGATAGTCATCTTTGGTTGGTGTTGAGTTCCCGTCTGCATGTCTGAGAACATTAAATGCCAGACAGTGAGTTAGAAACAATTCACGCCAGGCATTGTAATTGTGATCATCCAAATCGAGAATAAGAGGGATATAAGAATTTATGTTTGTTACACCAAACGCATCCCATTTGTTGAGCAGCGATAAAAACAAGAAGAAAAAGAAAAGAGACGATGAAAGAAAGGTTCAGGGGTTTTGTGGCTATGAAACCATGATAGAAGTTGTATGTCCCTTGAATCATGTTCAGTCAAGAGAATATATACAAGTAAATTAGTTACATTTTCCCTAAGAATATGACTCGAATATCTTAACAGAAGAATCATATTATAGCACATTCTTTTATAATTCTGAGAAATTCAGCAAAGTTTGTATAACAAATACACATTTCAATTTCATCGTCTTATTAAGGGGGTTTTGCAAAAATAACTCAAAACTTGAAGTCAAACACAAAACCAACTTTTTTTCTGAAATTTTGACATGTCCTATTCACCCTAAAAGTTCTCATTATTTATAAAAATATCATCGGAAGACTTACTGGAAGACCTTAAGTAAGTCTTCAAAAATTGTGTTTTACTCTATCATTCTCATCTTCATCAATTATTCACAAAAATGTCATTGCCATCAACGGAAGTTTGGAAGACTTCCACGAAAGTCTTTAGTTGGAAGACTTACATGTAAGTCTTCTGGAGAAAGTCAAAATTTCTCATATTGGTCAATTGCAAAACTAACATGTTTATCAAGGAAGACTTCCTTGGAAGTCTTCCAAAATATTTTTGTCAACAAAGAAAAGTTGGAAGACTTCCACGATAGTCTTCCTTTGTAAATTTTCAATTACAAAAATGACCTGAATGGAAGACTTCCAGGGAAGTCTTCTGTGTCTACGATAATGTATAATAAACCTTCATTTTCTTCAAATTTAAAATGAATTTTTAAAAATTTATTGTTAATTCATGTGTTTTAGACAATATTTGGGGTCATAAATGAAATCCATAATTTTATTGCGATAATTTAAAAGTTATCAAATATGTTTATTATAAGTTTTGTAACAAGAAGACATTAGAAGACTTCCCAAAATACTTATTTATAAGTCTTCTGAAAGTCTTTTTGTTAAAAAACTTCCCATAAAACTTAATTATAAGTCTTCTAACAAGAAAATGTTAGAATACTTTCTAGAAGACTTATCTTCTTGTTAGAAGACTTCCCATAAAACTTAATTATAAGTCTTCTACACTACAAAAAATATGGCCATCGTTAGCACGGGTTTTATGCTATGTTAGGGGTTTGATAGCATTTTACCAAATGCTATGTATACGGCAGCAATCATAGGTACCCCTCCTTACAATAGCAATACCTAAATGATGTTATTAACTTAATTATAACATTTGATTTGTGCTATAATATACTTATAATGACATTGATATAATGTTATAATTATAAAACAAAATAAATTAAAATTAATTTGAGTTTAATTAAAATTAATTAATTAAAATTAAATAATTAAAAATTAAATAGAAAATTAATTTATAAATAAAAATAATTTTATTTATTAATTTAAACCAGTTTACAAATAAAAAAAATTTACAAAACTGAAAAAAATATTAAAAAAATTAAGTAAACTAGAACACATTAAACCGAAAAATAATTAAAACAGGTTAAATTAAAACCTAATTAACCAAAACCTAAAACTAAGCGTCGCCTTCCTCAAGCACCACCACATCTGCTACGTCTTGCCTCCACCTCCTCATGCTTCGTGCCTCAGCCTCAAACCATCTTTCTCTGAACCGCATCTGCCTCTGCCCTCCGTGTCTAGTTCGTCACTACCACCATCTCCGCCGCATCCTCTTCTTCCTATGTCATCTCCGCACCACCTCCGCTGCATCTTCTTCTCCCTTCTTCATGCCGTCGTCTCCTTTCACGCCTTCGTCTTCACCACTGAACCGGAGGAGAAGGTTTCACGGAGAAGGCGGCCGGAGGAGGAGGCGTCTGGAAAGGAGGAGGAGCACAGAGGAAGCTTCACGGGGAAGGCATCAGGGAGGGAAAGAAGCCATCTGAATAGTTGTAGAGGAGGAGCGTATAGTAGTGATTTATGTTTGTACCTCCAGTGTATTTGAAGAAAGAATTTGTGGTGGTGAGTTCTCGATGGAAAAGAGAGAAGAAGATAAGAGTTGGCCAACCAGAAAAGATAAAGAAACACAAAAGAATGTTTTTGAGCCATTCGATTAAAAATCAATGGCCAAGAATAACAATCCTTCTTGTGCAAGATCAACCAATGAGAAGCGAGTATAGAGATAACAAATGAATGTTTTTGGGCCTTTGGATTAAACCAATCAATCAATGCCCAAAATAATTTCTTGTTTTTATGATTAACCAACAACATAATTTACTTTCTTCATTTATTGTTGTTAATATATCAATTGTATTAAGAACTTTATTTTTATGTTTAAAGTTTTGTTATTAATAATTATATATTTGAGATTAAAACTTTTAACAAAAGTAAAGTTTATATTAAAATATAACTTTAAAATATTATAGTTTATGTTTTAAACAATATTATTTAGTTTAAATATATAAAAATAACATCTATGATTTAAAGATTGTGATTAGATTAATTTATACCTAAGATCACAAATATAATATCAATTTATGATTAAGAGTAAAGCTTATGGTTTATAAAAAAGGTTATGATTAAGAGTAAAGTTTAGTTTTGTGATTTAAGGTTTCGATGTTGGAATATGAGGTTTAGGGTTAAAGTTTATTATTTTTGATTAAATTTGAAAAATAAAGATTTGAAGATTATATTTAGAGTACTGAATGTATAGTTTATGTTTGAAGTTATGATTTAGGATATAGAGAGTGGTTAAAGATTAAGGATATGTGTATACAAAATTATAGTTTAAGATTAAGAAGATTAATTTTATGTTTAGTTTTAAGATTTGAAGTTATAATATGAAAAGATTAGAGTTTTAAGGGTTGTGTTTAGAGTTTAGGGTTTAAAACCATGTGTAAGGTTTAGGGGTTCGAATAGATTTTTTTAGCATTATAGAAATGCTATTATAAGTCATTCACAATTTTACTGTGCCGCTCAAATAATATATTTGGCGCTTAAATCTAAATTTTCGCTAAGTATTGGTGAAACCGGTGATTTTATTTTTTTCTCTCACTTAATTTTAAAAATAGCATTAATTAAATGTTATTTTAGGTTTTTTCTATCATAGCGTTTATCTAATGCTATTATATAACATGAAAAATTTATAAATTATCTACCATAGCAGTTCAGTAAAACGTGCTATAACAATGTGCTATCAATGTAGATATTTTTTGTAGTGCTAACAAGAAGATATTAGAAAACTTCCTAGAAAACTTAATTATAAGTATATTGGAAAGTCATCTAACGTCATCTTGTTAGAAGACTTCCCATAAGACTTAACTATAAGTCTTCTGGAAAGTCTTCTCACGTCTTCTTATTAGAAGACTTCCCATAAAACTTAATTATAAGGCTTCTGGAAAGTCTTCTAACGTCTTCTTCTTAAAAGACTTCCCATAAAACTTAAGTATAAGTCTTCTAAAAAAGACATTAGAAGACTAGTATAGACCTTGATGCTCATAATAGATTTAAGTATTTAGGTAACATTTGATATTTGATAAATTTCGCTAAGTTTTCTTGAGAAGTATTCTCTCTTAGCCGTAGTAAATTTGATTATTTTTTTGTGTTATTGTATTTTGCTATTGAATTTGTATCAAGAACTTTAATAATGTCAAGTACTTTTGGTAAGATAATATTGTAGACTTGAATATATTTACAAAAAAATCATTAATATCTCTTTAAATTTACAAAAGAATCACAGTTAAAAGAGTACACCTACATATCACAAAACGACCATAAACAAAATTATTATAAATCTACAAAAATAAGTTTGGACTCCATAACATGAGAGAAGACTCCGTTGGAAAACTTTCGTGGAAGTCTTCTAGTGAATTATTTGTTGGAAAACTTTCATGAAAGTCTTCAAAATCATCTCAGATCTGGAAAACCTGCATATCCAAACAAAATAAATTAGTGAGAAAGGACATGAGATAAAAATTAGAAATTAATATAAAATTTAGTTTTTTATGAAATACTTACTTGAAAGTTTTCTAATAGAATATCTCCTGGAAAAGTTACTTGAAAGTCTTCTACACCCTAAATTTACTATTCACCCAGAAGACTTCCGCAGAAGTCTTCTAGTGCATTATTTGTTGGAAGACTTCCATGAAAGTCTTCCAAATCGTCTCAGATCTGGAAAACATGCATATCCAAACAAAATAAATCAGTGAGAAAGATATGAGATAAAATGAGAAATTAATATAAAGTTTAGTTTTTTTAATGAAAGACTTACTTGAAAGTATTCAAAGTCGTCTCAGATCTGAAAAAACATGCATATTCAATGAATTAAATTGACTTCAAAACATTGAAAAACTTCAAAAATAAGGTAAGAACTTAAAACAACAAAAAGAATTTTCAAAAGTTAAGAACTTTAAACAATAGAAAGTTACCAAATGATAAAATATGATTTATAGATATACCTTTAAAGAAGTGGAAGATGATAACCATGTGATGAAAAACCGGCAAAAACAAAATAAATAGGTGAGAAACATGAGATAAAATGAGAAATTGATATAAAGTTTGATTTATTTTATGAGATTAGAGAGAGACTAGAGAGTTTTAGAATGAGAAAATTACATTTTCGTGCAGGCATTTGAGAGGAAAAGAGATAATATGTAAATTTTTCTTTATATAAAAGACAAAAATTCTAGTAAAATTAAAATATTTTTGATTCAGAAGACTTCCAAGTAAGTATTCTAATAGAATATATCCTCGAAGACTTACTTGAAGTCTTTTAAACCCTAAGTGTTCTAGTGCATTATTTATTGGAAGACTTAAGTTACCTATACCCTAAACTCAAAATAACTAACTAATTAGAAACACTTTATAAAACTTAAATAAACTTTAAAACTTAAATTTATATAACTTAAAATGTCTATAATTAGATGATTATGATTTCCCCAACCAAAATATTTTTGTTACGAAATTATTAGATAATTTTTAAGATCTAATACACTAGATCTTATGGAAGACTTAAGATTTCCACTAGAAGGCTTAGGGCTTTCACTGGAAGACTTAAAACTTCCACTAGAAGACTTATGAAACACTTATTGGAAAACTTAAAAATAGACAGGAAACCTAAACTCTTCTAAAATTTTAAGCAGAAAATGATAGTTAAGTCTTCCAGTAAGTCTTCTAGTGCATTATATCTTCGAAAATTTAAGTCTTTCAGAACCCTAAAATCAAATATATTACTAAATCTCATATAAATTTTTTTATTAAACTTAAAATAAACTTATAAAGTGTTTAATATATTCAAAACTAAACACATATAGGTCAAATTTAGTTTTAAAAAAAAAAATTAAGATACCATAATCTAATCTTAAAAACACATACAATACTATAACATAGTTACCAAACCCTAAACCAAATAATATCATGACTAACTTACATTCACTCATCTATGTTGAAAACTATTTAATTTTAACAAATCTAAATTTATATCATTTATAAATGTCTATAATTACAATATTAGGATTTTTACTAACTAAAATATCTTTTATAAATTTTATAAATTATTTTTTAGATCTACAGCGTGAGAAGAGTTTCAGGAGTCTTCTCACTCGCATGGTTATTATAGTATACCACAATACTGTTTTTTGTTTAATCATGAAGAAAGATTTGTAATTTCACTAGACTTTTAAATTACTTTTGTATTTGATTTGAGTTGAATACACTTTTACATTTGATTTGAGTTGAGTACACTTTTACATTTGATTTGAGTTGAGTACACTTTTGCATTTAAAATCAAGTTTTTAGTTATTTTTTCTCAATCCCCCTCTTATTAATGCAGATAACATCAATGGGTAGATTTATTTAAATTATTTTAATGAATTTTCTAACAAAATGTTACTAATATTTTGGTCCCAAAGAGAATTATTGTAGAACACGTGTGACACACATAATTATAGTGTACATGCAGAGGCATGCCGATAATTAAAGTAAAAAACTCAATTACTTAATAATGTTAAAATTATGGTATTTATTAATTTATAAAATCATTAATTTTAAAAATTGAATTTTAAATTATATACTTGAATTTTTTTTAATGTATAACCAAGAGAAATAGTTGATTTTTACAACGCAAATAGAAAATAAATTCTACAAATACAAATTTTCTATTATTTTTCTTTAATTATTTAATGTATAAAAATATACATTTTAAATATAGATGAAAAAATAACACATGTAGTAATATTTATCATGACAATTGTAAATTAATAATGGATATAATAATAAATATTTTATAATAATTATTCATGCATGTGCATGCACGGACGATAAGCCTAGTATAGTTGATTGGTAGAATCATCAAATGTTTTCTTTTAATTATTTTAGAATTTATCATATATTTGATAAAAAAAAAAGATTTTATCTAAATATTTAGTTAATATGATTGTATTTAAAAGTTGCTTTCAATATATTGTAAAAACTTTTATTTTGAAATTTTGCCTTAAGCCCATAAATTCTTCACGGTGTACATGTGGGTATATTCTCAAATAGACAAAATCGCATAACCGCTCAAGTCTATTAATTTAAGTAGGTCGCGTAATTGCTATATAATACTAATGCGAATTTATTGAAAACTAGGGGTGTGCCTGCGCAACGCGCAGGTTTCTTTATCTAAAATGTTATAATAAAAATTTAGACTTTTGATAAAAAAATGTTAAAGACTTATGATTTTACATGAGAATATCTTAGAACCATATTTCATAGAATCTGTACAAAATTTTGAATATGTTGTGGTTAAATGCAACATTTACTTACATGTAAAATTACTTGCATATATTTATCGTCTGTTTTTGTTTGGTCTTCGGCACATTGTAAACCTACTATTGTGATAGATTTTGGTAATAAGTATATTTCTGAGTAAACTATTTACACGTACAATTATGTAACTTTTATTTAAAGGATTTCCCTTTTTCTAGCTTTACAGCTCTTCTATTATCTTATTGGTTTACACTTTTACTTCATTTTGCAGTTATATCTCCGTGTAGTTCTTTGTGGATGTTAATTGTTAAGTTTGAACTTGTAGGATGAAGTTGGTGCATACAAAAAAAAGAACTTGTAGGATGAAGTTGGTGCACACAAAAAAAAGAACTTGTAGGATGAAGAGCACATATGTAAGAACAAAATGGCGATATCTTATTCAAAAGTTACGCAAGCTGTGTCTTTGATATTGTACTTCAACTTTCCGATACTACTTACCATGTAAAATAAAATAACAAAGACTATGATTCATGTGTCTCTTTTAAATATATGCCCATGATTATTGAGATTCTACAACTTTCTGCTTTACATCCATTTTTTTCAAATCTTTAGGCCTTTTATGTTTAGCTTTTTATCAGAAAAAATCAAAACATTTTTTGAAAGACAATACCAACCGTACATCCCATGGATATAGGGATGAAGCATGAGTCTTAGTCAATGACTTCTGAATTTATTAGAGGCATCAATGAAACATTGTGTGGATAACAGTCGGATCAGCTAGACTTACAGATGTTGAGCTTGCATTTGATTCTTGTTCTGATTTTTTCTTTTTCACCTTCATCATGTACATGATATCTTTGGCATTTAATTGAAGACCTTGTAAGCCTTCATCAAAAATTCATAGAATCAACATAAAACTGCATCTACAAAAATCCTTAGCAAACCCACAACAGTCCTATTTCACTATAGGTTCATGATTCCCAATTTACCAATGGAAACGACCAGTAAACACACCAATCGAACAGACAGCAAGCATACTGTCTCACATTAAAAAGTAAATAAATTAACATGGAGTTGAGATAAACCAATGAGAAAATTTAGCTTGAGGAGCACACTCGTAAACAGGCCAAGACGAAATATATAAGTTAGAACAAAAGCTAACTAACCGGATTCTCGCTACATGGTGATTTGAATTAGGTGGAGCGCATGAGTCCTGCAAAATATTGTTATAGCATTTTGGAATCAGCAGAACAATGAAAATTTGGGGTTCTTTACCATACCAGAGAGAAGGGCATGCTATACGTGGATATGTATTCTTTAGAGTCCTACACAACCCGGGCCAGATTCTCTTAATATGGTTCTTAAAACATGTCGGAAGTTTTAAATTCTCTGATCGGATACAGTGTTTCGTCTTCGTGACCAATTCCTCATGCTAACTTCTAAGTCCCTTGAACTTGAACTTTGCATAAATGACTTCAGGAAGCGTTACCTAGAAGCAAAGTGAAGCCATGGACCCGAATCTATTTCGCTGCAAAGAATAATATCACGCAGGAGGGTCAAAAATTCTGATTATGGAAAAGATATGCTCACTTCTCACAATAATGTCTACTCGTCTGCTACAGGAAAGGCCGTATCTGGCATCTTCTCCATGGTTACTGCAGTTCCCCTGCGATAAAAAAAATAAAAGAGAAAATTGACATCTAAAAATGTGCAGATCCTGCAAGAGTAAGCATTACTATTTCAATTAAAAACGCCTGCATATAAATATATCGCTTAAAACATCCGTTTTATTTCAATTGTTCAATTGATCTTCAATGACAAGATTTGGAGATGGAAATAGAACCCATTTGAGAAACTGATCAAGATCTTCTTAGAACATAAACATATTGAATATAAAATAACCCCCTACCATCATGCCTTAAGAATCAGGCCTTGGCCATCTCCAACGATCAATTTGACTCCCACCTGCCAAAGCACACACACAAAATCACTCTGAATTCTACTTAACCAATGAATCAATTAACCCGAATAACTTATCCTTCTATGGGGTTTATAAAAGGTGAGAAGCTAAGTTAAATCATGATCGCATGGCATTAGAATATCGACACTGCAAGCTCCGCATACTCGCGGTTGACAGCTGTGGATATAATCAAATAACAGTCTGCGATTCTGAGATGCTCCAACGCGAAGAACCTCTACGAAGTTGAAACGTTAAGACCAAGGGATAGCACAAATTACTGAAACTCGGAAAAAAAAGAGAAGAGAACAAATCTAGAAAGAATTGCTTATAGGAGGAAGAGAGACGACGTTAGAAACAGAATTGTGAAGGTGAGAAGACCAAGGGATAGCACGATTTCACAATTAACATTAAAGCCCATCTAACATAACTCACCGAGAAAACAGTTTTTTATGATTAATTAAAAGTTTGCCACGTGTCTTGAAATGCCCCATGCTTAATGATGAGGTGGCTCTCTAAGGAGAGAGCAAACTCAACTTTATGTATAAAGATGGTCGCTTTGTTTAGATGATGATGATACCAGTGTGCCAATGCTCAATGTCATGTACTTTCAGTCTGACGGTAACACTTGTCCTAACCTTTCTTGAGAACATGCTTCAGCTAATTAAGGATAGGCACGACCAAGTACTTGTTGTTTTGGCATACTTATAGCAACCTTATCAGAAAGGATGGTGAATTGGGTTTCTGTCAGAAACAAAAACGATAGAATATTTAAATTTAGTTATTTAAATAAATCAAAATGCTTAGAAAATGTTAAATTCATTTTTGGGCTGACATGTGTATTTATAGGTTCTAAAGAGGATGTAAAAGCATGTGATATAAAAACTTTTACCTTCTCTCTTTTACCTCTCTCTTATTTTTCCTATTTTTTTCTTTTCTTTAATTACATAGGTAGTAGTTAATAGTACCATTAGAAGTGAGCTGATATGTGTATTTATAGGTTCTAAAGAGGATGTAAAAGCATGTGATATAAAAACTTTTACCCTCTCTCTTTTATATCTCTCTTATTTTTCCTATTTTTTCTTTTCTTTAATTACATAGGTAGTAGTTAATAGTACCATTAGAAGTGCTCTTAGTACATGTGTTGGTTTGTTTAGTAATAAAAATTTAAACTTTTTTTTTGTTTTTAAAAATGAGTATTTTCACTTTTAAATGCTCGCTAAAAATAATATATTTACAAGTTACTTACTTCGCTTTACTACTTTTTATTTCTGAATTAATTTATAAATTGTTGAATAATTTTATAGTTATTTTATCTAGTTAAATTTTACATGTCAGTTTAATAAAAAGAAGCAGACTGCTTAGACGAGCTGCTAATATCTTTAAAAGGAAACACTCCTTCATGAAACACCACATCACGAGACACCAAGAACTCTCCTCGTTCCAAATCATAAACCTTGTAACCCTTTTTGCCAAATGGATATCCAACAAAGACAAACTTACTGCTACGCTCACTAAATTTGTCTTTGTTTCTTGCTACCCGATGTGCATAACACGCTAAACCAAACACTCGGGGACGTGAGTTGTCTGGCTTAGAGCTGTTTAATAATTCATATGGGGATCGACTATTGTGAAGGGATGTAAGATTTTGGTCGATTAGGAAAGCCGTCGTTAATATTGCTTCACCCAAGAACTTGATTGGCAAGCTTGCATGAAACAATAGAGCACGAGAAATGTTGGGATAAAAAAAGGTTATCTCGAAATCACAAACTAAGTTTACCACTTCTAGAAGTAACTTATATAAAGAGTATTTCACAAAGAAGAAAAGCACCTCGAACCTAGGTCGTCATATGGCGATCTCGAATGTACAAATCCAGGTTGCCATATGGCGACCTAGCCTTTAACGAACCGGGTCACCATATGGTGACCTACACTCGCAAAGCATGGGTTGCCATATGACAACCCACACACGCAAGGCACGGGTCGCCATATGGCAACCTGCACTCGCAAACCACGGGTGGCCATATGGCGACCTACACTTGCAAAGCACGGGTCGCCATATGGCGACCAGCACTCACAAAGCACGGGTCGCCTTGTGGCGACTTGCACTCGCAAAGTACGAGTCGTCATATGGCGACCCGTGCGACCTGCACACGCACGGTAGGGGTCGCCATATGGCGACCTGCGCACCAAGGTTATGGGTCGCCGTATGGCGACCTGAATATGTACAATCCGGGTCACATATGGCGACCTAGACCCACACGGTCTGGGTCGCCATATGGCGACCTAGGCTCTCTAGGTCGCCACATGGCGATCTAGGCTCTCTGGGTCGCCACATGGCGACTTGACCTTTCAAAGACCGGGTCGCCATATGGCGACCTCGTCTCTCCAAGTATGGGTCTCCATATGGCGAGCTGTGTCTCTCCTTTGTATTCTTTTCGAGTCGCGATCGAAACCCTTTTTCGTTTCGTCTCAATCAGATTTTTTGTTGAGATTTTTCTGATTAAGATGCCAAAAAAAACCCGGGTCTCCAAATGCAGCTCTCAGGTCGCCATATGGCAAGTCATACCACACCCCTTGGCTTCTCTCTCAAATATCGATCGAAATGCTCTTCGTTTCGTTTCAATCGGAGTTATCATTGGAACTTTACGATAAAAGCCACGAAGACTCGTTTTTCGTATAAGTTCAAATCGATCGTATAAAACGGCAAAAAATTACTTAAAGCCAAAGTTTCCTAAGCTATACGAGAATTTTGAAACCATGCTTAAAATCGATGTCACATCAAAGACGATCTTTCAGAGAAATCGTAAAAACGATCAAAGACGGAAAAATGGCCTGGGAGGCCTAAAAAGCGACTAAAGGCCCGCTTATAATTTCATACGAAACCAAGCCCAATGGTGTCTCTGAACGAATAAGAAAACGATATGCCTAATCCAACAAGCAGTAACGTCTTCTCCTTCAAGGAAAGGGCAACGGCTTATCAGGTCAAACCCCGTAACGACCTCCTTGTCGTCGAGTTGACGATTCAGAATATCGATGTCGCTCGGATATTAGTCGACACCGGAGCTCGGATGATATCATCTTCAAGTGTACCCTCGAGAGGATGGAAATCTATCTACCCAGAGTCACAGAAGACCCAAGTCTGCTATTAGGACTCTCTGGAGAAGCGACTATGACTCTCGGAACAATCAACCTCACGGCCAGGGCCAGGAGTATAACAAAAACCGTGGATTTTCTGTCGTTGATCGACCCTCGTCGTATAAGTGATCGTAGGAACTCCAGGGATAAATTCAATGCAGGCGGTGCCATCAACCTACCACCTATGTCTCAAGTTTCAAACACCACACGAAATTGAGACAATCTGGGGGAATAGAAAAATCTCGCAAGTCTGTTCAGCAGCATAACTAAAACGAAAGGGCTCGTCATCAGAGACCCCTTCCAACAAGAAAAGGAAGTCGTCTGT
Source organism: Moricandia arvensis (assembly GCA_905132765.1). Taxonomy (NCBI): domain Eukaryota; kingdom Viridiplantae; phylum Streptophyta; class Magnoliopsida; order Brassicales; family Brassicaceae; genus Moricandia; species Moricandia arvensis. The sequence goes on from CAJHQP010000932.1 coordinate 48,923, forward strand.
GAATGACAATGCCTTAGGACCAAACGAAAAAAATCATTTTGCAGTCGCGAGTAGCTGAAGCACTCGAGGGAATACGCGAACCAACCTGTGACCCTATGGTCTCAGTGTGCCTCGATGAAGCATTCCCAGACCTCTGCGTTGAAATCGGCGCTAACCTTCACGAGCCCTTAAAAACGGAGCTTATCGCTTGTCTAAAAAAGAACTTAAACACATTCCCGTGGGATGTGGAAGACATGTCAGGGATTGACATCAACATTACATGTCGATGAACTTAACATCGATCCAACTTTCAAACAAGTCAAACTGAAAGAGACGAAAAAGCTCCTCAAAGTCGGATCCATAACAGAGGTAAGGTATCCTGACTGGCTCGCTAACCAGTCGTCGTCAAAAATAAAAACGGCAAATGGCGAGTCTGCGTCGATTTTACCAATCTCAACAAAGCGTGTCCAAAGGATAGTTTCCCAATGCCTAATATCGTTTGACTGGTCGAAGCAATGACATGAAAAAAAACTATTGTCATTCATGGATGCTTTGTCCGGGTACAATCAGATCATGATGAACCCCGATGATCAGGATAAAACTGCGTTCATAACCGACCGAGGTAATTACTGTAACAGAGTAATGCCATTCGGCCTTAAGAATGCTTTGCAACTTATCAGTGACCGGTTAACCGAATGTTCTCCGAACAGCTTGAAAACTATGGAGGTATATATCGACGACATGGTCAACCATCTCCAAGAATGCTTTGAGAGGTTGAACCTACATAACATGAAAATGAATCCCACAAAGGGCAGGTTTGCGGTAGCATTGGGAGAATTTCTGGGATACCTCGTGACCTTTCGGGGAATCGAGGCTAATCTAAAACATATCACTGCGCTGATTGAGATGGCATCTCCAAGAACCAAGAGAGAGGTGCAAAGATTAACGGGTAGAGACGCAGAACTCAATCATTTTACCTCGCGATCAACGAATAAATGCTTACCTTTTCTACGATACCTTGATGGGGAATAAAAAGTTCGAATGGACCGAGGAGTGCGAGAAAGCTTTCCAATAGTTGAATCACTACCTGTCCACTCCCCCGACACTCGCAAAACCCGTAGAAGGGGAGCCTTTGTTTCTGTATATGGCAGTATCTATAACAGCCGTAAACGGAGTCTTGATTCGCGAAGAGCGAGGCGAAAAAAAGCCCATCTTCTACGTAAGTAAAACCCTGCTGGATGCAGAGACGCGTTACCCGCTAATGGAAAAACTAGCTCTCGCGGTCGTATTGTCAGCCCAAAAACTAAGGCCTTATTTCCAATCTCATACGATCGTGCTACTCACATCATATCTGCTGCGGACGATCTTGCATAGCCCCAATCAATCTAGAAGGTTAGCAAAATCGGCAGTCGAGTTAAGCGAATACGATATCGAGTATCAAGTGAAAGCTTGCGCAAAATCGTAGGTGCTCGCTGACTTCTTGGCAGAGCTTCCCACAAGGTGCACAATGAACAAGAGCCGGACTCGACCTGGACACTCCACGTCGATGAATCGTCATCCAAACGGGGCTCCGGGGTTGGAATCCAACTGACTTCACCAACATGGGAAGTACTCCAACAATCATTTTGATTTGTTTTCCTGGCTTCCAAAAACGAAGCCGAGTACAAAGCTCTCATTGCTGGCTTACAACTGGCTCACAGCCTAAAATACGCAACATCCACTCGTACTGCAACTCGCAGCTGGTTGTAAATCAGTACAGCGGAGAATACGAGGCAAGAGATGAAAGAATGGACGCCTACTTGAAGGTTGTCCAGGACTTAACCCAAAGCGTTGATCAATTCGCTCTGAAATGAACCCCTTGCGCGGAGAACGCCCATGCAGATGCCCTGGCCGTACTAGCGTATATTTGTGATCCAAGCCTAAGAAGGATAATCCCCGTAGAATTCATAGAGCACCCTAGCATCGGACCATCTATCATCATGAAGTTAATAGAGCCATATGACGATGAAGCAGACAAAGTCGATGCCCAACCGGAAAAAGAACAAGAACAAATAGAATACAGGTTTGACAAACCATGGTGGCAGACCATCCTAGCATACATCGCGGACGGAACACTCCCAGCAGAGAAATGGGCATCCCGAAAAATTAAGGCCCAATCCGCGCGATACATATTGGTAGAAGGAGAACTCTACTAATGGAGATTCTCCGGACCCTTATGACCTGCGTGGAAGGAGAGAAAGCGCGAGGGATAATGGGAGAAATTCACTCTGGATCCTGTGGAAACCACTCCGATGGAAGATCCCTTGCAGTCAAAATTAAACACCAAGGTTACTACTAGCCAACAATGATCAAGGACTATGAGAATTTTGCACGAAAATGCGAAAATGCCAAAGACACGCTCCCACCATCCATCAACCATCGAAGGTCCTCTCGTTAATTTTTGCGTTGTACCCATTTATGCGATGGTCCATGGACATCGTCGGTCCCATGCATAGATCTAAACAGAAACGCTTCTTGCTCGTCTTAATCAAACTTTTCTCGAAGTTGGTGGAAGAAGACTCCTACGCGAACATCAAAGACTCTCAGGTTGAAGCTTTGTGTGGAGAAACATTACCTGCATGCATGGAATCCCATACGAAATGTAACAGACAACGGATCACAATTCATCTGACTAGATTCGAAGGCTTCCGCGAAAAGTGAGAAATACGATTGACTAAATCAACTCTCAGATATCCACAATGCAACGGACATGCTGAAACTACTAACAAGACCATCCTTGTTGGACTAAAAAAACGCCTAGCCGCCAAGAAGGGTAAATGAGCCGAGGAACTAGATTGAGTCTTATGGTCACATCGGACAACTCCTAGACGAGCAACAGGGGAAACCTCATTCGCCCTCGTTTACAGAGCAGAATGCGTTATCCTGGCGGAAGACGAATTACCCGGAATACGCAGGAGGCTACTCCCAGAGCATGAAGATTTGAACATCCTAATGGTTCTTGACGACCTCGACCTAATCAACACATGTCGGAATCAGGCACTCATACGAATTCAAAACTATCAACAAGCAGTTCAAGGTATTACAATTCAAAAGCGCGCAGTCGCATGTTCAAAATGGAGATTTAGTCCTAGGAAAGGTCTTCCAAAACACTGCCGAGCAAAACACAGGGAAACTCGGACCAAACTGGGAAGGACCGTATGAAGTCATAAAAGTAGTGCGACCAGGCGCTTACGAAATCGCAAACATGCATGACATCAAGGTTCCTAGAACCTAGAATGCGATGCACCTAAAAAATACTATCACTAAGCATTCACTTAACACTAAACGACGAGACGGCTTGATACCTAGCAAGGAGTACGTTGGCAATTTGTCGCAAGACGACTTCAGCTGTCCCCCCTCTCTAAAAGGGGGGAGGGGGTACATATACGTATACTCGTATACTCCCAAAAAATTCAAAATATCTGCTCATGTACTCGATATTTTCGAAAGGTTTTTCTAAAAAGAAAACGCGAGTTTTTCTCGCAAAATTCTTTTATCATCACAACGTCAAATCTCGCCAATGCACAAGGAACCCTTTTTCATCAAAACACTCTGAATAAAATCCTTATCCCAAAGATCAGTCTGCCTGTGACTATAAAACACACACACCCTCTCAAACACGTGTCTTTCGCGAAAGCTCAAAAACGGTAATTTCTACCAATAAGTTTGTTGCTGACATCAACGAACTCGTAATGTCCTAAACAAACTAAGTTATCTCACAAGGATAGCTCTCATACATCCGACACAAGGATAATAGCACGATAAAAGAAATCCAAAATTTTTGGTCAACACTTTTGGGGGACTTAAAAATGGTCCTCGAAGAGATGCTCGATTCCGACCATACAAGTCGTATAAACCGAGAACATATCGCGGACTTTAAAGCGGTACAGAATCAGATTGAAATCGCAACACGTAAAATGAAAGCCAATTAGTTATCAGACAACCTTTACCGAGAGTAAACCTAGGTCTTTCCCTAAACCCATCACACTGGTCTCTAACGTCCAAAGGCATGAATATCGAAAGATACGAGATCCCGAAAGCATGCCTATTCGTTCACATTTAAACGCTCACAGAACTTTTTCGCACATCTCGAAGAGCAACGAATAGAACGATCTACAAAGAAGAGTAAGGTTATGAGATGACAATTCATAATCTTACCTCCACACGTAACTACTCGACACACTCTTAAATCTCATGTCCTTTCAATAAAAAGATTGGTCCATTCATGCAAAAGCCGCAAAGCGGCAGGGATTCAAAGCCACACGCGACCAGTCCCAAAATAAAAAAAAGGTCACACTTCGTCGACCCAAACATAAACGAAAACATAAAAATGAGAAAAAGTCTCATACGAGACTGCAACCTCACCTTCCACTATCACCTTGTCTCAGCTTGGGTTTGCGCCTTCGACGACCAAGACATCAAACCCTTCTGCATCGCCGGAGCACGGCGGAAGGAGGCACTCGAATCTTAGACTGCCAAGGATCATGTCGAAATCACCCTCACAAACCCTCAACTCTTCTTTGCAGGCCGAAACCTGGGCTTCCTCGCCTTTTGGAGATAGAGGCGCATCACCCTGGAACAGCCAGACCTCGCTCATTCCTCCCGGCCGCAAGATCCCGATCCCTACTTTAGATGCCCGTCAAGGAGTCGAGGGAACCAGCAATCCTCACCAAGCGGGCCTAAAAATTAGCACGAATGGCCATCTTGGCTTCCTCGATCCCACGAGCCATCAATCCTTCTTTGCTCTTGAGATGACACTAGAGCCGACGAACCTCCGAAGATTTTGTCTTCCTGACCTGCTTCAACTTGAGCAGGGAGATCATAGTCTTCCCGAGGTCTCGCTCAAGCTCACCGATCCGAGTCCCGAACAGGGACACCTCAACGGAATGAGCATCTTCAATAACCTTTAAATTCTTCTTGAACGCCGATGACTCTTCTCGGTACTCCACTAAGTCCCTAGTAAGACGCTCAACCTCTGACCCACATTCATTAATCATCCCATCAATCAAAGATAAGAACTGCACAAGATGAATAAAGGGTTAGAGAAGGGTACAACATGCTAACAAGAAAGATCTTTGAAACAAACCTTGGTATGATACTGTGGAATCGCACTCGAGCCAGATCCTCCCTGCGGTGCAGAATCGCCTTCTCTGACTTTAGCGCTTCTTTTCCTATTAGTCGCTTCACCGACAGGAGGGTTTCTTTTTTTTATTTTTCGGTTGGACGATCGGAGCAGCAGTAAGAGCAGGCAGCCCCATAATGGTTTCCCGCTTAGCCAAAGGGGGGCATCGATTCTGGATCCTGCTCCATATCCTCAACATGGACGGGCGCCGTAGACGATCCTGTAAGCTGAAACAAAGTCTCCGACAATGGTGCGACCGCAGTTTCAATCCGGGCTGGAGGCACCGGCGGTAGAGCAGAAGACTGGCCAATATCCTTCTCAGCGCTACGCTGGGAAAGCTTATCATGGAAAGATAAGAATCCAGATGCGTAGGCCGACACAATTCCAGGAGGAGCCGATTTCAAAATTGATACACCCTGAATCGAGAAGGATCACTTTAGCCGGGTGTTGGATATGAGCCGAGAAGGCAAAGACACTTGTGGAACTGAAATGGATTGAAAGGATCGTCAAGAGATGCGGAATAACTCTTGATATACCCACGACCTAAGGCTAACCACCTAAGAAAGAATGAATGTGTTGGCTAACCACCAAACAACACACAAAGATGAATTGGCTAACCACCAAATCACAAGCCGGTTCACACCAATGAACTAGCTAATGAACTCTCTCTCTCTCTCTCTCTCACTCGGAGAAAAGAAGAAACAAAAATAAACTCAAACTTAGACTTATTTTATTCATAGAAGAGTTCACATATTTATAGTACAACGAGTCAAAGAAAGACTTAAGCAAATTGTGGAAAATAATACATAAAATAAGACATCTTTGACTAGAAAATCATAAAGGAGTCAAAGTTGTTGTTTTTGATGAAGATTGGTCAAAGTGACTCTTCGGTTCACGTTCAGGTCAAGGAACCCTTAGATACTGTCCAGGTTCATCCGAACCAGATGGATGCACGGGGTAAAGATAAGGATGCTTGCAGGACTGTCCGGATGGTCCGCCGAATGAGAATGCATGTCCATCTTTTCTTTCTTCACGACCCAAGCTAAGTCTGGCTCAATTGTGGGTCTTAGAATGTCGAGTTGTTTGGGAAATACAAGCTCTGGTACGGTCACTTTGGCCGTCTGGTCGTGGTTCCAGTCTAAGTTATTTTCCGGACGCACACGGCTCGATTCGTCAGATCGGTATGGTCGAATGGGCGAACCTCGGTTGAACTGTTCAGAACGTCCTGATCTCCACGCTGAGCTGGTTCCATGTACTGATCCATGGACTGGGCCACATCATTCTCTCCCTCTTCAAAAATATTTGTCTTCAAATCTGAAACATTAAAAGGAAAAGGATTATAGGCAAGGGAATCATAATCAGAACATTGCTCACCTTGAGTTTGGTCTGGTTTTTTAACGGAAGAAGATCTTTCTTGGTTTGCTTGATGGCCACGTCTTTGTTCTTCATCTGGCCCTTCCTGCATTGACACAAAGCTTCCAAGACCAAGGTCATACGCGCCAATATCAAAAGTATTTAAAGGACCAGAAAATTCATTATTGTTCAAAACCTTTTTAGAATTCTTTTTAAACTGAAAAATCAATTCAGAACTACCTGCCATCAGCTTATGTGCATTGTCATCGAAAATTGGTAATGTGTCTGAAAAGTCTTCCTTTTCTGGCTCGGTTTCAGCTTTGTCACTCTCCAAAGTCACCAATGGTTTTTGGTTTTGGCATTTGTTACCAATGACCGATCCTATGACATTTGAAGCACCTGGTAGAATGAGCTTTGCTTGTGGTTTTCACAGCTTTTCTTTTATTAAAAGAAGACACATTAGTTTTCAAATCAGAATTTGAAAGAGAAGAAAACTTACATTGTTGTTTTGATGCAGAAGAAGTGTTGGTGTCTCTCTTCTTTTTGAGTTGCTGAATAGCAAAAATTGTGTTATGCAACATCTTCTCCAAGCTGGCATAAGTCTGAAGCTCGTTCTGATCAAGCATATCACAGCTGCTTCTCTTAGCTTTGGTGAAGGGACGATCACCACTTTTGACACTCTTCTCATCATCATCAAATCTGTTTTGCCTCTTCCTTTGGTTTCTTTGTTTTTGCACAAAATCAAACCCATTAGAAGCAAATTTTTTCTTATCGAAAATCAATTGCTCTTTTTCAAACATAGTTTTAAAAGGATAAAACCGTCTTGTTGTGGTTTTGAAGCCTGATTTGATTTCTTATGAAGTCCAAACATCGTGAAAAACACTTAACAAAAGAGTTAGCAAATAAAAATTCTCACACTCTCAAAGTGTTTAACTCATGATTTTTAGGTGACCACTCAAAGTTCTTTTCACTGGTTCAAAGGATGATAGGCAATCAAAATTCAGCAATAAAAAAAAAACAAAGCAAGCTTTTATGGGTAAAAGAAAAGAAAAACAAAGATGAAGAGATTTTTTTTCTATGGATCCGCCTTAATTTCTCTTTAGAAGTTATTCAAGCCAAAACTTTTACTTTTTTTTTGAATAACTGGCGATCACAAGGGAGTAAACAAACAGCTTGGATCCAACAAGAAATAAGAAAAGAAAATCGTGGAGAGATGAGAAGATGAAATGAAAACAAACCAGCCAAAGTGGCTCTGATACCACTTGATACACCCCAGATCGAGAAGGATCACTTTAGCCGGGTGTTGGATATGTTCCGAGAAGGCAAAGACACTTCTGGAACTGAAATGGATTGAAAGGATTGTTAAGAGATGCGGATTTTATTCATAGAAGAGTTAACATATTTATAGTACAATGAGTCAAAGAAAGACTTAAAGAAATTGTGGAAAATAATAAATAGAAAAATATATTTTTGACTAGATCATAAAGGAGTCAAATTTGTTGACTTTGATGAAAACTGGTCAAAGTGGCTCCGGTCCACGTTCTGTTCAAGGAACCCTTAGATACTGTCCAGGTTCATCTGAACCAGATGGATGCACAGGGTAAAGATAAGGACAACTGCGGGACTGTTCGGATGGTCGGTCGGATGAGAATGCATGTCCATCTTTGTTTTCTTCACGACCCAAGCTAAGCCTGGCTCGACCGTGGGTCTTAGAATGTCGAGTTGTTCGGGAAATACGAGCTCTGGTATGGTCAGTTCGGTCGTCTGGTCGTGGTTCCAGTCAAAGCTCTTTTCTGGACTCACGCGGGTCAATCCGATACACGGCTCGATCAGTCTGATCGGTATGGTTGGAAGGGCAAACCTCGGTTGAACGGTTCAGAATGTCCTAATATCCGTGTACTGATCCATGGACTGGGGCACATCAAAAAGACTCGCAGAAAGAGTGGAATCGCTCATCTCGACGTCATAATTTTTCTTCTCACCTTGGGAAGAAGACATCTTTCTTACGAATATTTAGAGAAAAGGCAGAGGTAGCTTAAAGAAATGAGAAGGTGTGAAGAGAATGAGGAATGAGAGTTCACCACTTATAGAAAAGTAAGGAGTGATAATCACCGCAATAAAATAACCTCAAAAAAGTTCTCGGAAAAGTACTCTTTGTCGTGATTCCGATTAAAACACACTACTCGCCTGCAAAAATCATCTCATAGAATTTGAAGGCTAGGGGGCTAACTGTTGGGGTCAAAAACAGTTATCTCGAACACTCACTAAGGTTACCACTTCTAGAAGTAACTTATCGAAAGAATATTTCAGAAAGAACAAAAGCACCTCAAACCTAGGTCGTTATATGGTGACCTCAAATGTACAAACCCAAGTTGCCATATGGCGACCTGCCTTTAACAAACCGGGTCGCCATATGGCGACCTACCTTTAACAAACCGGGTCGCCATATGGCGACCTGCCTTTAACAAACCGGGTCGCCATATGGAAAACCACACACGCAAAGCACGGGTTGCTATATGGCGACCTGCACACGCAAGGTACGGGTCACCATATGGCGACCTGCACACCAAGGTTACGGGTCTCCATTTGGCAACCTGAACCCGTACAATACAAGTCCGGGTCGCCATATGGCGACCTCATCTCTCCAAATCTAGGTCTACATATGAATAGTTGTGTCTCTTCTTTGTATTCGTGTTTGATTCGCGATCGAAATGCTTTTCGTTTCTTCTTAATTGGAGTTTCCATTTAGATTTTACGGTTAAAACAAGTAAAAGTCGCCAAACAAACCCTGGGTCACCAAATAAAGCTCCCAGGTCACCATATGGCGAGTCAGACCACACACCTTGGCTTCTCTCTCAAATCTCTATTGAAATGCTCTTCGTTTCGTCTCAATCGGAGTTACCGTTGGAACTTTACGATAAAAGCCGCGAAAACTCGTTTTTACGTATAAGTTCAAATCAATCGTATAAATCGGCAACGGTTGACTTAACACCAAAGTTGCCTAAGCTATACGAGAATTTTAAACCCATGCTTAAAATCTACGTCGCATCAAAGATAGTCTTTCGGAGAAATCGGAAAAACGCTCAAAGACGGAAAACGGCCTGAGAGGCCTAAAAGCGACTAAAGGCAAGCTTACAATTTCATACGAAACCAAGCCCAGTGGTGTTACGACGGTCTATCTTTATTTGCAGGAGACATAAACGTCAAAATCCGGAAGATAAATATTCATGTTTCCGAGATAATTATGAAGATCGAGAAGAGACTAAAATATTCCAAAAAATTGATAAACTCGACCAGGGGCAGTAAAGGAAATGACGACCGACCCGCGTTGCATATATAAAGGAAGCCAGAGTTAGAAGCGCGGGATCCATAGATTAGGTCTACAAAACTAATGATGTCTTTAGGAGAACTTAGAATCTAGGTGGCTAGACTAGCAAGTTCGAAACTTAGAACGTTTTACTGCTTTGTTCTTTCGTTCTCCATTGCTGACGATTTCTATCTACTTCATTTCCGCTGAAACTCTGTAACTTTATCATTAACAGTCAATAAAATGCCTTAGTGCAATTTACTTTGATATTTTGATATCTCTCTCTTCTTTGTTTAGTGTGTTTACGCAGATAATTCGGGACCTCTGGGAAAGTTGAGTCTTTTAGACTTCCCTTAAGTTTATGAAAATCAACTGTGTGAATTTCGGTTCCCACAAGAAACATTTAGAATATGTTTGTAATTTCATTCAACTCTCATGTTCTGTTGTGTAGTTCTTACACACGATGTTTGGTGGACAATACAATTTTGTCGGAAGTAAGGAGCTAGGCACATGAACTCTGTTCCATTGTCACTCCGAACCATCTTAATTTTTTTGCCAAACTGTTTAGTAATGTACATAATGAAGTTTGTGAGTATACTGCAAGCTTCAGACTTCTCGAGCATCAAGAATGTCCAAACGGCACGAGAGAAGTAATCGACTGTCGTCAAAAAATAAACTGCACCGCAGGAGGAAGGTTCTCGATATGGACCCAAACATCAACATGAATCAAAGAACAAAAATCTTTGATTTATTAGAATTATCTGTAAAAACATCTCTAGTTTGTTTAGCTCAAAAACACACATCACACGAATGAGAGCTAACAAAGGTTGAAGAAAGCACATGTAAAGCTGGAAAAAACTGGGATGTCCCAAACGCTGATGCTACAAAATCTGATCAGTAGAAGCATCGGCCAAGTGTATATTAGCAATAGCAACATCCGACAAGAAGTAAACCCCTTCACGCTCTTCACCGGTTCCAATCAGAGTCCTCGAGAAACGGTCCTGTAAAACACAAATTGCATCTGTGAATGTCGCAAAACAACCAGTTTGCTTTAATTTTTCTGAAACATAAATCAGAGTGCAGTTCAACGATAGAACGTATAACACGTTATGTAAGGAGATTTTCCCCGAAAGATGGAACTTTCCCATGCTCAAGGAAATGGTCTTGCTACCATAGGCAAAACTGACTGAGCATGGCGGAATAGATACAACATCCGTTAATAGTGACAGCCTTCCAGTCAAATGATGTGAGGCCCATGTGTCTAAAATGACATCGCCAAACTCTGTCTTACCAGATAATTTATCAGCAGTCGACCTCTCTTGGATCATTTGAGAGAGAGCCTTCCACTGATCTTGGGTAAACTCTGGAAACGCAGATGCATTGGAGCTTGTTGTGTGTGCTGCATTGGCTCTACCACGTCCACCACGAACTCCACGAGAAGTACGCCCTCTACCACGTCTTCTATCCTAACGCTCAGAACGTTCAATCCACCACTCCGGAAAATCAATGATCTGACAGTAGTCCTTCTTATGACCACTTCGACCACAATTAGAGCAGAGTGTTGTACGGTCTATGTTCTTTAGTATTGTAGAATCAGACTTTGTTCCACCATGGATGTCATTGAGAGAAACCAACTCAGTTTGTCGGGTAACAAACCCGATGGCATCTTGTTGCTGCTCGCGTCCTCTAGATGCACTAAGTCGTTGCTCCTCTCGAATCACTTTAGAATAAACTTCTCCAATAGAGGGAAAAGGATCCATGCCAATCAACGTAGTGCACAAGCCACCAAAATGAGAATCATCCAAACCCATTATGAATTGATGAACCTTGTCATCATCTCTTTCTTGTCTAATCTCGTTAGCAACACCACAAGTACACATAGGGAGAGGTCTGTAAATTGTGAATTCTTCTCATAAAGCACACAATCGGCCATAATATTCCAACACGGTCTGGCCTTCTTGACAACACTGAGCTTGTTGAGCTTTTAGTTGATGAATACGTACCTTAATTCCCACTGAGAATTTTTGCTTTGGTTCAGACCACAGTTGACTCACCTCTGAGATGAAAGGCACCGAAGATTTTACCTTTGTATCATTCGAAGCACGAATCCACCCAATGACCACTGAGTTAACAGCTATCCAATTTTCATAATCTGGACTATCGATTAATGGCTTCTTCATGGTTCCATTAATGAAACTTATTTTTTTGTTTAGCTTGGGGAGCGTTTAGCATCTCGTTTGCCCACATGCTGTAATTCTCTCCGTTTAACATAACCGGAGTGATCATGACTCCTGGGTTATCAGACCCGTAAGGCGTATATGGCGACGAGGGCGCTGACGTTGTTGCTTCTCCATCGGTTTTAGCAATAGCACCCAAATTGTTATCACATGTTTTAGAAATTTCAGACATCATCACTAATGAGGATGTTCAAACGATGAACAAACTTTGTAAAAAGGAAAATTTTTATGCGCTTTGAAAATAGATCAGCTCTAATACCATGTAGAATAAGATATCAAGCTTAACTTATTTATTATACTTTACATACGCCTCTATATATACAACTTGTAAACCACGATAATAAAACTATAGTCCTTATCAACAATAGAATCACAACTATGATAGGAATTGTTACCAACTATGATGACTATTATCTCCGATAGGCTGTAATTTGAAAGTTTCTTTGTAACGAAACCCTTTGCTATCTTTTGTATCATTCAGTTATAGTATCCTAAAAATATAAAAGAAAGTAAGATTTGTTTGTTTTAATCCATGTTCTAAAAGACGGGCGTCTAGCTGTCTAGGCGGCGTCAAGGCGTTAGGCCCCACTCATTTGCCCAGATTAATGTTGAATTCGTCTACAAAATTATATGTCCGAGTTTAGTTCGTCTAGAGTATCTAAATGACCGTCTACATGACCGTCTAGCCGCCTAATTGGCCACCTAAATTATTTATTTTAAAAATATATATTTTTTAAATTTCTTTATTTGATCTAAAATTATAAATGTAACTTATTTGCATAATTTTGATAAATTTTATACTATAATAAATTTATATTTTTATATTTGTGTGTTTTATATAATTTTAAACATGAAAATGTATTAATTTTATAAAAAATAAAAATTAACATATTTATAATATATTAAACGATATAAAACTCTGCCCCACATAATTTATGTCTAATCCCTAATTTTTTCACTAAGCGCTAGACCTGACCCACCTGTCCGACTAGGGCCTAGCGTTCCTAACAGGGGTTTTAATAATCGTTTTTATTTTTAAATCTATTTAAAGAAATAACACTTCTCTAAAATAGATCCTTAAAATAATACTTTGAAATTCTCCTTCTACAGTGTAGAATCATTAATACAAAGTTTTGTACATTGTTGATCCGAACTATGTGCATAATATTTTGAATATGTCTCCTCATTTATTGAGTGGAACTTGTCTTATGTGATGTATGGACTCGTTGAATTGTGCTAGTGGGACACCACACACAGGTAGACATATTTTTCTGGTAACATAAGTTAGACACGTAAAATAATTTAAGAGTTGTTTACTGAGAAAGCACTTTTCACTTATTCTTTGATAAATCACTTATGGAAGAAAGAGCACTTTGCACTTGCTGAAAGTCTTTTTTATCCAGTTAGATGGTTTGCTAGAGAAACAATTAGATCTGGGCAAACAACCGGAACTCAAAACCCAATCAGAACTGAACCGAAAAACCTAAACCCAGTACTTGACCAAAACTTTCAAATACCCGAATGATAACTATATTTTGTATCTAAATAACCGAACCAAATCAAACCAAACCGAGAACCAAATGGGTACCCAAATATTAATTATATATACATATAATATAACAAACTATCTATATTTATAATTTAAAAATCTATTGTAAGTATCTAAAAATAGTCAAAGAAAACTAAATTATTATAAAGTATTCGAACTACCCGAAAGAATCCAAATATTTTTATCATAGACATCCAAAGTAATTTAAAATATCCAAGATTTTTTTATCTTAGTTATTTTAATTATTCGATATTTTACCCAAACAAAACTATCCGAATCGTACCAAACCGAACCGAACCGAAAATATGGCAAGTAGTAAATGGATCCTCAAGGCCCCTACGTGAACTACCTGATACCCGAAATACCCGAGCTGAATCGAGACCCGAAATGCTCATCCCTAGTAACAATACTGAAAAACATATGGACTTGTGTCTTTTTGGTGTGAGACCGTTGTAACAATCCTCTTTAATCTTATACCACTTATTTCTTATTTTCACTGTGGACTTTTAATCCATCAAGCTATCAAATTTTCTTTCTACTAGCAAGCAAGAAAATTAAACGAACCTCACAAACACCGGAACCCTAGATCTATACTGCCAAAGTTAATTTACAGAGGCAACAAATGGAAGGTGCATTAATCGCCTTCACTGTACGCGGTTGGTTAATCAACTCCCTTTATTATTCGATTCCTTAATTTAGCGTCCAATATTGTCTTATTCTGTTCGTTGTGAAGGTGATTTAAACGCAGATTCACTGAGCACGTTGGCTTAATTCGAAAGCCCTCAAGATGGAAGGTATTGTTGTAGAAATCGGACCGGATAGAGCAGGGTCGCAGCTAATAATTTGAGAAATAGTGCAATAAATGGAACACCGGATTTAACGTGGAAAACCCCAAAGGGGAAAAACCACGGACAAGGTAGAAGAATTTATTCCGAGGAAAATAATAGGAGTTACAACCTCTCTATTATAACGGAGAAAACTGATAAATAATTCTCTCGTTATAACATGAGAAAAAATATCCAAACTCTCTAAATAATTTTCTCTCAACCCGATCCCAAATACCCGTAAGGAAATATACCCGAAATGAAAAGAAAAAGTTTTTTTTTTTTTTTCCACTCATTCTCTCTCTTACGTTCTTCCTCTCTTCTTCACTTCTCTTTTTCTGTAATTTTTTGGGATGATGGGATGATTGAAACAATGAGCTGCAACTATGTATTTATAGTATGAGATTGGGAGGTTGGTGAGTGGTAGGTGTTGACAAATTAGCTGAGCCTCCAATTTTGATTTTTGATTCACCGTCCACGCCGTCACCGTCCACGCCATCACTGTTCACACCGGCCAACTCCTTGTAAAACACGTGCTTTAACAATCTCCCACTTGAAGATTTGATTGAGGATCAATCGGATCTTCACACCATTCTTTCTACCTTGCCATTCCATGTTGCTTACGTCTCCATCAGGCCACAAGAGGATCGACACCAAATAAACTTGTCAGTACTGACTGCTTTCGTCAAAAAATCTGCTATGTTTTCTTTTGTATGAATCTTCTGCATATCTATCGTGCCCTCTTCCACTTTCTCACGAACGAAGTGATACTGGACTCGAATATGCTTGGTTTTTGAATGAAAGGCTGGATTCCTTGCAAGATGCACGGCACTCTGACTGTCACAAAAAAGAGAAATTGTCTCTTGTTTGTGCCCGAGTTCCTCCATCACCATCTTCAACCACATTGCCTCTTTACTAGCTTGTGTAGCTGCTATATATTCTGCTTCAGTTGTTGATGTCGCTACAATTGATTGTAGTTTTGAAACCCAACTTACAGCTCCGCCAGCAAGTGCAAACACATATCCCGTTGTGGATTTGCTCTTATCCAGATCTCCTGCATAATCTGAATCAACATAGCCTCTGACAACAAAGTCTGATCCTCCATAACATAATGCAACATCCGAGGTACCCTTAATATATCTTAGGATCCTCTTAACGGCATTCCAGTGCTCTTTACCAGGATTCGCCATGTACCGACTTACTACTCCCACTGCTTGTGCAATGTCTGGTCGTGTACAAATCATTGCGAACATTAAGCTTCCCACTGCTGATGCATACGGTACTCGAGACATTTCCATCCTTCCTTCTTCACGGCTAGGACTCATACTGGAGGATAACTTGAAATTAATAGGAAGTGGGGTAGAAACTGGCTTACAATCTTGCATGTTGAACCTTCGCAAGATTTTCTTCAAATAATTCTTCTGTGAAAGCCAAATCTTCCTATTATTTCTGTCTCGGTGAATTTGCATCCCTAGAATCTTGTTTGCTGGTCCCAAGTCCTTCATCTCAAACTCCCTAGCCAACTGTGCCTTTAATTCATTGATACGATCATTGTTGGGGCCTGCTATCAACATGTCGTCTACATACAGCAGCAATGTAATGAACTCTCCTTCACCAAACCTCTTGAAATATGCGCAAGGGTCTGCATGGAGTCTGCTGTATCCAAGGCTCATAATGAAGGAATCAAATCTCTTGTACCAACATCTTGGCGCCTGCTTTAGACCGTACAGAGATTTGTTTAACCTGCAAACCAAGTTCTCTTTTTCTTTTTCTTCAAAACCTTCTGGTTGGAGCATGTAAATTTCTTCCTCGATCTTTTTATCTTCTGTGAAGATAAAATCCCTGCTGATTATAACCTTGTGGGCAGTGGGATCCCACAGGCGATACCCCTTCACTCCATCAGCATATCCCAAGAACAAGCACCTTCTAGATTTTGGATCTAGTTTTGTAGTTTCTTGGGTATTGTACATCACGTACACTGGGCTCCCAAATATATGGAGGTCTGAATAGTCTACTGGCTTACTTGTCCACATCTCCATCGGTGTCTTCAACTCAATTGCAGTTGATGGCTATCGATTTATCACATAACAGGCGGTGTTGACTGCTTTTGCCCAGAATTTCTTCTCTAAGCTTGCAGCTCCCAACATTGCTCTTGTTCTTTCTAACAGAGTTCTGTTCATCCGCTCTGCCACTCCATTTTGTTGAGGAGTGTATGATGTAGTGAACTGCCTTTTGATGCCCTCTGCTTTACAGAATTTGATAAATGCATCACTAGTGTATTCACCTCCATTATCTGACCTCAAACACTTGATCTTCTTTTCAGATTCAAGTTCCACCCGTGCTTTGAAAACTTTGAAGACTGAAAACACATCCGCCTTACTCTTGATAGGATACACCCAACATCTCCTAGAGTAGTCATCGATGAAGGACACAAAGTACTTCGCTCCTCCTAGTGATGTAACTGGTGCTTGCCACACATCAGAGTGAACCAATTCTAGAACAGTTTTACTTCTAGAACTCGATGTGCTAAACTTCAACCGATGCTGCTTGCTTGTAATACAATGCTCACAAAAGGATAATGATACCTTTGTGAGACCCGGAAGTAACTTCTTCTCTGCAAGAATTTTCATGCCTTGTTCAGACATATGCCCAAGTTTCTGATGCCACACCGTTGTAGCCTTCTCACTGGAACAGCTTGAAGCAACAGATGCTTCTGATTCTGACAGAGTTTCTCCTTTTAACATGTATAACTTCGCAGCTATCTTCTCTCCTTTCATAAGCACAATTGCTCCTCTAATTACTTTTAGAGTTCCATTCTCGACTTCAACTTTGCAACCAAAATCATCAAGTTGCCCCACATATAATAAATTCTTTTTCAGGCCTTCCACGTGTCGCACCTCATGAATAGTACGAATTGTACCATCATACATCTTCAGTTGAATGGATCCAGTGCCAACAATCTTAAGTTCATGATCATTGCAACTGTACACAGATCCTCCACAGATAGGTTCATATTGATGGAACCAATCTCTTCTAGAGGTCATGTGATATGTAGCTCCTGAGTCGAACAACCATATATCAGCGAACCTTCTCCTGTTTTCGCTTGAAATTGCTGCTTCACAACACAGGGCTATTCCATTATCTGAAGTGTTTGCAACATTTCCTTGAGGGTTGGAATTCTTTAATTCCCAACAATCCTTCTTCAAGTGACCCTTCTTGCCACAGTGGTAGCATTTATAAATCTTCTTACTTCTTGACTTTGATCTACCATGTTTGTGACTCCCACTTGAGCCATGCTCCATTGATCTTCCTCTCATCACCGTCAATGCCTCCACTTGTGGAGTTTCTCGTCTGTCTTCCTTACTTTTGCGCCGACTTTCTTCTTCCAGAACCGCAGCTGCAACATCGTCAAAGACTAGACTGTCGGTGGAGACATTATTTGTTAAGTTGATGATGAGTTGATCATATGAATCTGGTAGACTTTGAAGTAGAAGCTCAGCACGCTCATGTGATTCTACTTTATAGCTCAACGAAGTGAGTTGAGAAAATAAAGTATTCAAGGTGTTGATGTGCTCCGTCACTGAAGTAGATTCCGCCATCCGTAGAGTATAAAGCTTCCTCTTAAGGAAAATTTTGTTGTGCAGCGACTTGGCCTCGTACAATTTTGCAAGGTGATCCCATATCTCCTTTGCAGTCTTCTTCTCCTCAATGCTTGACAACACTCCATCTGCAAGTGCAAGGTGAAGATTTGCAATAGCATTCCCGTCCATCTCGTTCCACTTATCATCATCCGTGTATGTAGCCGGCCTTTCACTAATGGCCGCTAAGCAGCTATCTTTCCTCAAAATAGCCTTCATCTTCAACTTTCACAGCGCAAAATTGCTGCCGTTGAATTTTTCGATCTCAAATTTTGCCGCCATTGCTTCTTCCAGAACCTATGCTCTGATACCACTTGTTGTAGAAATCGGACCGGATAGAGCAGGGTCGCAGCTAATAATTTGAGAAATAGTGCAATAAATGGAACACCGGATTTAACGTGGAAAACCCCAAAGGGGAAAAACCACGGACAAGGTAGAAGAATTTATTCCGAGGAAAATAATAGGAGTTACAACCTCTCTATTATAACGGAGAAAACTGATAAATAATTCTCTCGTTATAACATGAGAAAAAATATCCAAACTCTCTAAATAATTTTCTCTCAACCCGATCCCAAATACCCGTAAGGAAATATACCCGAAATGAAAAGAAAAAGTTTTTTTTTTTTTTTTTCCACTCATTCTCTCTCTTACGTTCTTCCTCTCTTCTTCACTTCTCTTTTTCTGTAATTTTTTGGGATGATGGGATGATTGAAACAATGAGCTGCAACCATGTATTTATAGTATGAGATTGGGAGGTTGGTGAGTGGTAGGTGTTGACAAATTAGCTGAGCCTCCAATTTTGATTTTTGATTCACCGTCCACGCCGTCACCGTCCACACCATCACTGTTCACACCGGCCAACTCCTTGTAAAACACGTGCTTTAACAGGTATGATTATCATGTGATTGTCTTAATTAAAGACTCTTGTTCCAAAGGACCTTTCCAGCTTGAAGCACTATAGTGTTTGCCTGTTTGGTCTCCTATTACCGAATACAATGATGCTGATATTTGGTATCTAAGAGAAAGTATGTCTTGTGGACAGTGTTTTGGTGGACATCCTTTGTGATATGGAAACTGAAAGTTGTGGGAGATGTTCAATGGCATGCAAGCGCATCCACGAGTAGTTGATAATGCAAAATGTGACCAAGAGTATGACTTGTGCTCGGTCTTTGGTGGACGGATGTTAAAGGTTTATGTGTATAGGTTTTATAAATTAATAGAATATGGATACTTAAAATGCAATGTAAAGCTGCTTGATAGAGGAAGCATGGAGCCGTGTACACAGCTAATTTTAAAAGAAACAATGTCCATATGGATGGTATTATATTCACAGCCATCCATGTGTACAAAAATTAGTGATAGAGAATTAGTGAATTGGTCCTCAGTTTTCATGTGCTTTGATAATAAAAATATGAAAGAATCCATCAACAAAACTTCCAAAAGAAAATATAAACCAGTGAACAACTCAATTCACATAGTCCTCAATCCCAACTGTTCAAATTCAAAAGCATGCAAACGCATCCACAAGTTGCTGACCAAGCAGTGTATGACCACGAGTATGTCTTATGATTGGTCTTTGGGGGATAGCTATTAAGGGTTTATGTTTATGGGTTTTGTAAACTGTTAGAATATGGATACTTAAAAATCAATGTATTAGAAGTTGCTTGAAAGAGGAAAACACAGGGTTTGTATGAGGACATCAAAGAGGGCGAAGTTCATGGAGCTTCATGTGAATAGTGATGGAAATTTTGTGGAAGGCTTGAAAAATACCTTGTTGACATTTTCAAGAAGTATACGCTATGAACATCTACAACAAGCAATATGCTGGATCATAGCTAAGCATTTATTAGTCGTTATAATGTAATGTAGACGACTTTTTTATTTGATTTTGAATGATTTTTTCCAAAATGGTGTTTGTAGCCTGACAGTTTATTTATTTATTATTTGAATGTAATATGGTTAACGTATTGTGGACGTTTTAGAATGTTCAGTAATTACCCTTGTACGATTCCTAACCACAAAGTTATGTCCACCCACGCATATATGTGGATTTGTTGCAGTTAGTCTATATGGATGCTTACTAACCCATTCTCGCTGGTATGAATGATACAGTCCCAATTCATGTGATGTGGTTGTTGCATTGGTCTAGCTCGAACAATTTTGGTGGTCAAAGTGTTGTGGATGGAAAATTAACGATGTGGTAGTGGATGAACATGTTGTAGCTGAGATAACTGGTTACAAAGTTGTGGATTGGGCAACCACTGAGAGATTATTCCTTTTCGTTGTCGTGTACACTTCCCCATGGACACTGACCCATGGATATCATCTAGGGAGTCAGGTGATATCCATGGGGGTGTCCAATAGCTGAGAGAAGGTGGTTGATAGTTTTGAACCATCCCCAAATAACTTTTTTATGACAAATTTGAGGAGTTCGGGCAGAGTTATTTTCAATGAAATACGATTGACATGTGCATGTGCTCTTTGTCAATAAGGAAGTTTCATTTCCCATCATCTCCAAACGGAAAAAGGGCCTATTTCAACGTGAACTTTACTCGTCGTGCCTATTCCTTCACGAACTTTATAGTAGTGCGTATTTCATACTGAATTAAATATAAATGCAAAAATACTATATGAACTTTACGTACGCATCGTGCTTTTTCATTTCCAAACTCTATAGTAATGCATATTCCATACTAAATTAAGCAAAATTTTAAAAATACTTCATGAACTCTCAAACTTGTGCTCTTATATATATTAACCATCAAAAATGTTAGTCATCTTTTAATTTTATCTAAATGACATCATTTTGGATAAATTATGTAAAACTAATTATGTAAAACCATCAAAAATACTTGAACTCTCAAATCGTGTTTATATATTTATTAACCGTCAAATGTGTTAGTCATCCATTAATTTACCAAAACAACATCATTTTAGATAAATTATTTAAAATTAAAATTTTAAAATACTATATGAACTCTCAAATTGTGCTTATATATATATTAATCGTCAAATGTGTTAGTCATCAGTTACTTTACCAAAATCGCATTATTGTAGATAATTTTTGTAAAAAAATTCTTTTTGGGAGATTCGAACTTTCACATTGGTGGACAAGTATAAAGTAAATATTTCAATTAATAATAAATAATTTAAAATTATAAAATAATGATTTTAAAGCTAAATTAAAAAAACACAAATAATTATAGATCTATATGATAAAACTAAAAAAAACTGATAACATTTATTTGATTAAACTAAAATTTATATATAATATAAGTTAATATATAAGTTAATGTTTACATTATCATTACGAGAAAATTATTTTGGTTTAGAATTTAATATGTCTTAATTGTCTACCATTGTGATTGTTTGAACCTTCCAAAATTAATTTTTAATTTTACAGAATTTAATAAAAATGACATTGTTTTCATAAATTAAAGGATGACTTACAACTTTGACGATCAATATCTATATATATAGAAGAACGATTTTGAGATTTTATTTAAAATTTAAATTTTTTTAATTTTACATAATTTATCCAACATGATGTCATTTTGATATAATTAAAGATGACTAACATTTTTAATGGTTAATATATATATATATATATATATATATATATATATATACACATATAAGAGCACAAATTTGAGAGTTCATGAAGTATTTTCAAAATTTTGCTTAGTTTAGTATGGAATATGCACTACTATAAAGTTCGGAAATGAAAAGGCATGACACGTAAAGTTCATTTAGTATTTTTGCATTTTTTTAATTCAATATGGAATACGCACTACTATAAAGTTCGTGAAGGAATAGGCACGACGCGGAAAATTCACGTTGAAATAGGTCTTTTTTCCTAATATTTACTTAGAGATTTACTTGAAAACTACTTTTGGTAATTGTTATTTTATATGGAAATAAACATAAAATAGTGTTTATTTTTATTTATAAAACTAAAATAAAGTACTATAAAAACAAACCATATGATGGGTTAATATAGTTACTTAAAATATATCATATATGTCTAAAGTACATTGGTAAACGTTAGACAAAAGTAATATATTACTTAACTATAATAAAAATGTATCTTTAATATAACTGTTATGAATACGTCTAAAAACTTTGGTTCACAAAAAAAAAGTCTAAAAACTTTAATATTACACATGGTTAGTAGCAATTCATATTCTACTTTATTTAAGGCATGTATGGTGTAACCGCAACGGTTGAGGTTGCGGGCGTTTGCGGATGTGGATGATTGTGGTTTTAAGTGTTATTAAAAGATTTTAACAATTGGTACAGTGGTTGAAAATTGTTGCATTTATGGGATATTTATAACTGGTTAACTACCAACATTAGCAGTGGTTAAATAATAAATTAATAATATTTATATTTTATATAATTATAAAAATATTATAAATCAGATTATTATAATAAATATAAAAATATATTTATAAAATTATACTATTAGTTTTTAAAAAATTATAGAAAATATTTTTGTTTAAAGTTTTGTGATATAAATTAAAAATATATATTGTTATTTCTATTATTTCAATTTAAATTTTTAATTGAATATTTCAGTTTTTATATTTATATATAGTTTTTTGAAGAAAAATATTTTTTTTTACACTCTCGCAGTCGCAAACGCTCGCTGGAAACCTAGAACCAGCTTTTGAATTTTAGAGATTTATAGCGGTTTGAAGCAATGTATAGCGTTTTCTATGATTGTTGTAAGATGCTAATAAACCGTTACCAACCACAAAAGTTGTGCTTGTGGGTGGTAGCGGAGAAACCATTTATGCCCTTATTCTTTAGTTTTTTTAAACTCTAGGGTGATAAAGAGAGATAATTTCTGTTTTATGTTAACATAATCTTAGGAATTGTTTTTGATTGTTTTAGTTAATAGTGTTAGCTTATGAATCTATTGCAAATCGTCTGTGACATTCCCTTTTCAATGAATATATTCAAAATTTATACAATTATAAATTTGTAAAAATTTAAATTTTCACACATCTATTATATATATATATATATATTCCATAATTTATATGAAGTAAAAATTGAAGGTTTTCTAATATAAATTCAAGATTTGAGTAACTCCAAGAAAATCTGAGATTTGAGTAACTCCTAAAAAGATTTGTTACAAACTTATGGGGTATTGAAGAAATTTCAAAGATTTTAAAAATACATTTTAAAATTTTAGATATTTATTTGAAATAATATTTTTATTTTATAAATTATTATAATTTGATATTATTATCTTTTATGAAATATATAAAAATTTAAAAGTTTTTTAAAAAAATAATTTTCAAATAATTTTTATTTCTGTTTGATTTTCTTTTTAAAAATGTGAAGGAATTTTTTTCATTTTTTGAAAAAAATGTTCAAATACCATCATAGAAGGTGGTATTTCAATTTCTTATTTTTCAGTATAAAATATCATCCAAATCCCATCCAAATCCCATCCAAATCCCTTTTGATGGATTTTATTGACAAAATATTTTCCACTAAGCTGGAATTTGGGAGAACTTATACAAATGACTAATCCAATAAACTTAAATTTCATATTGAATTTATAAATGCTATCTACAATAAGAGGAAATTTGTGAGAAAAATAAAATTCTCTCAAATCCTTGATCCAATAAGACCGGCTTCTGTGAATACATACTATGTAAATATTTGTATGAATTATAATGTATTGTAAAGAATTATAATGTACAGCCTAAGATTAAAATACAAAGTTAGAGTCAGAAAAGGAGATGAATACTCGTATTAATGTTTATGCAGCCAAATATCTACGTAGGTATATTAATGGTTACTTTTATGAAAGCTATATTGTATTTAAATAGATATTGAATATTCATTTTCTTAAAAAGAAGCTATGTTGTATTGTATAACCAAATAATTAGGAATGATATAATTATTAATTAATAAATTGTGAATAAGTCTAAATTTAAATGATAATTTTGTAAGTAGATAAAAAGTAGGACTCTAAATTAGTAAAGTAGACTAGATTTTGATCTGCTCTTTAAAGCGTGAGATTATTTTTGCAACGAACCAAATGTATATGATATAAATTTGCATTTTTGATTATGTATCTACATTTAAATGTTACATATGAAGCGTTATATTCAGTGTTCTGAAACAAGATCCGGATCCGCGGTTAAACCGAAATATCAATGACTCTATATGCAATCCGGTTTTTTTTTTAAACTCATTATTTCAAAATTCTATAAAACCCGCAAAAAAAAACACAAAAACCTGGGATCTGGCTAACGGTTGAACCTATGGATGATTCATTATGTAATACGATTTGATTTAAATTTTTATATTTAAAGTATTCTGATTTATGAAAGTTTAGATGAATGGTGGATATATTATGAATGTGATCCTCTAGTTTTACAATATTTAGCCATACAAATTTTTAGTCAAACTTACTTATCATTTTCTTGAAGTGTAATGAATCAGTATTTGAGAGGATGCATACTAAAATAGAAATATATTTAAGCATCAATGATTCGTATACGGTTATTACAGTTTAGTGATATAAGTTTGAAATAAATATAATTGCTTATATATTTGTTTAGTTTACTTTTATTGTTCACATGTTATTAGAATTTTTTGATGTTTTGTATTTGGTTTCTTTTAATATTTCATTTCATTTCATTATTCATATTATACATTTTAATATTTATTAATTTTCATTTTGTTATATATATTTATTATATATCTAAGAAAAATATTTATTATTAGATTTTGACATGTAAAAAGCTCGAGATGGAGTTTTATTCAAAAACTTATTTAATGGATATTAGAAATCTTATACATATGTATCTTTTTTTATAAATTTTTTTTAAAATGTATATATAATAAAACTAAAAATTTACATGAATATAATTTTATAAAAATAAGATAATTCATTTATATGATAAATATATTATATTATAATTAAAATGTATATGAACTTATGAAATTATTATTAGTTTATATATCGTACTTTAATATATTTTTTTAATAATTTGAAGTATGTTATAAAATTCATGAATATATTTTATTATGTTATTTTATAATTTATAAAATAGTTAATAAATGCATTAAGTTACTTAATATTTGTTACTTTGTGTAGTAATTTAATTATGAATATAAATTATGTATATATATATATATATATTATAGATATTTTATTTCTTATTATATAAGTGGACATGAATTAGTATTCGTTTTAAGTATAGTTAGTATTAATTATGACTTTTATTACTTAAAAATAAATATCAAAAAGAAATATATATTTATATTTTAAATAATAGATATTAAAATATATTATTAAAATCTAATCTTAGGAAAAGATACTTAAGAATATCTTGATCGTATTGATATATGCTTATGTCTTAATAATATTGATATCAGGTCCGGTCTTGGGCTAAAGCCCGTAAAGCAATGGCTTTGAACGCCATGATTTGTTTACCTTTTAGGGGCACCATGTTTAGCGAAGTTTCTATAGTGTAATGGTTGTGCATGTTTTCTTTCTTTTCTATGCCCGGTTTTGAATGTCCTTGTATGCAATTTGATTTTGCTCGTTTTTAAGAAAGGTAAATTATCAAAAACTAAAAGATTTGATCTTAAGATTGATTTCTTTTTTAAAACTTTTTAATTTCCTTATATATTATAATAAATGATAAAATACATAAATTATAATAACTATCTATTTTATTTACTCTAATAATTGATGTTCTATCTTTTCAATTTTATTTTTCTTTGTTATTTCTTCTCTGTAGGCTCTGATCAATCTCATTCTTCTATTGGTATTAAAAACAAAATTGTGTTTTGTCAGAATAGATTTATCTCTGAACCTATGTAAGTTTTTATTTTCCCTTAGTTCTTTTGTTTTTGTTAATTTTTGTAAAAGCTACAAAGAAACTGATTTTATGTATTTTATCAACTTTTTTTATTATGTTTTTGAATTGTAAAGAATACTTCCAAGAAATAGAATAAGAAAACAATCAAGTGTAGCTAAAAACAGGAAGAATGGATGGTTGTTATCCAAACACAAAGATTGTTTATCGTATATTACTAACAATTCTGATTTTAGTTGCTTCTGCAGAAAGAAGTTTTTCAAAGTTGAACCTCATTAAGAATTATCTATGTTTAACTATGTCTCAGGAGCGTTTGAATGGAATGTTGATGATATCAACAGAGCACAAGTTAGCGGAAAAGTTTGATTATTCGAAAGTTGATAAATGATTTTGCAAGAAGAAAAAAAAGCAAGGAGGATTATCTTTCATCAACAATGTAATTTTTTTTTGAGAACAAATTAAACCTTAATAATATTTTGTATTATCTGATTATAATTTTATATTATCAAAAAAAATTATAGTTATGGAGCAACATATGGTGAATGTGTTTTATGCGTCACGGATGGCCGGATCGGCATTAATTGATATATAGAAACATTGTAAGTTCGTGATTAAGAAGATTTTTTCAGCGTGATTGTACGCATGTACCCTACAACAAGGACAAGGTGCGTTATATTTCTATAATTATGTAACATTAGAAGTTGTACTTGTCCACGCGCAAACTTGTGTATATCTTTGTCTTACTTTACATTTCGAAAAAGTAGTACAATACCTTTCTAAAAAATGGCTTCCTCACATTTGCAAAGAGCCATAGAGAACCCAACTCTTGAGCTCAAAGTTGTATCAGCCAGTGGCCTCAGCCATGTTGATGCCACAGACAAGATGGACGTATACGCGGTCGTTTCAGTTAACGACGAAACAAGACAAGCGGCCAAAACACCCATCGACTATGATGGTGGTCCAAATCCGACGTGGAATCACACCGTAAAGTTAACCGTCAAGGAAGAAGCAGCCCGTGAAGGTCTATTAACACTCAAGGTCGAGTTATTTAGCTATTGGCTCGAAGGGAAGGATGACCTTTATTTAGGAGACGTTACGTCTCGGTCCAGGAGCTTTTGACCTTAAATACGCTTCCACCGTTTGCAAACGGTAAGGTCGATGAAATGAAGTCGTTGACTGGCCCAATCAAAGTCACACAAGGAGGAAGTTCAAGTACCACTACCAACGCAAAGTTGAGCCTCTTGTACCGGTTTAAACCAGTACCGGTTAAAGGTTCGTATCCTCTGGCGCCTCAGGATCATGCTCCATCGATTGGTCGACCGGTTTATCCAAACTCGGATCAAACCACCACGACCAAGCTGATTCTAGAGATTGTGATCAAATTCGCCAAAAACATCGAAGATGTCAACGCCTTTTTGGCTATGGATGTATATGCTTCGGTTGCAATTTGTAAGGATAGGGAAGTTAAAGATAGAATCAATACCCCTGTAGCTTTCTCCGCCAATACAAACCCTAAGTGGAACCAGATGATTAAGTTTTTAATCGATGAAAAGATAGCTCAAGAAGGGCGGTTGGTGCTCCTCGTTGAATTGATGAGCCACAGGCCTTTCCTTGGTGATAAGGAAATAGGATCTGTCAGACTTCCGGTTCGACAATTATTAGGCTCAAACCCGCCTTCATCATCAGCTAGTAGTGATGCTAACGGTATGAAGTTGGAGACGCACGCCTTGACCGGTCCTTACGGGAAGAAAGGTGTCGTGAGCTTCACGTATAGGTTTGTTGCGGAAGAAGTTAGAGTTTCAACGGTTCCAAAACCATCTACAACATCCCAACCATATATTATGTATCTACCGGTCAAACCTCATTCATACTCGTTCTCGGATCCTATTCAGGTGACCCCCAGTTATGTGGCTGTTCAACAAGGTGTAAATAGTGGGCTACCACTGCCTCAGCATCAGTTCCCTCAGTCACTACCGGATACACAAGAATCATAGATGTGTCGCATTCGTGCTACACTTATACCTACTTTAAATGCATTGTTCTACTTTTTTCCCCCTGAATTTGTAAGAAATCATTTACTTATATTTTCAGTTCATTTGTGGTGTTCCTCATTTCATTAGCTTGAAGTTCAATAAAATACAGTTCCTCCATTACTCAGTTTTTCCCCAAAGAAGTTTCCATCAGTCTTTTTCATATATTTTCACATTTCCTGTTTCATTGTTTTTTTTTTTCATTTTTTCTCTTCCACTTTCGGTTTATTCATTCATGTTATTAGTCACTTTCTTATTCTCTTTCTTTTTGTTTGTGTGGAAACGGAACTTGGTCTCATGAGAAAAGTCAGAAACCAACAGCTTATCACTTTGGGAAATAGTCAATGAGGTGTTTAAAAGGAGAAGGAAATAGTCAATGTACACAAATTTGATCTAGTTATATATGACTTTCCAAATAGGGTTTTTAGTGGTTTAAATCCCCAACTATTTTTAAATCGGAAGGAAAACCTCCAACTAAAATTTTATGTTAATAAACCCTCAATTATTAAATAGTTAATGCCGTTAACCAACCTCCGTTAACAAAGTCGTCTTTTATAAACGGAGACTCGTTAAATTGAAATGCGGCGTTACATATAATCATAGAAACGACTAAGATGCTTAAAATCAACAAGTATTTTAGTAATTTAAACATTCAACTATTTTTAAATCGGATGGAAAACCCCCAACTAAAACTATATATTTTAAAATCTTCAACTATTAAACTTTTAATGCCTTTAACCCTATCTAAACAAAGTCGTCTTTTTCTGAAAGAGAACCCATTAAATTGGAACGCATCGACAATCACGATTCATCCCCAAATAAAAAAAAAATTTTGTTTCCTTTACAACCGTTGAAGGTGAAATAAATCAGAAACTTTGTTGATTCTAATATCAATTCTCTCTCATGTCCATTTATTTATCAAAAAAGTGAATTTTAAAATGTTAAGTATTCTAGGTTATACATCTCTTCACACTCGAAACAACAAAGCTTTTTGACTTATATCATCATCTATGGTTCTTGAAAAGGAAGAAGAACCCTTTTTATATTTGGGGATTAATCGTAATTGCCCATGCCCACTGATAAAGAGAATTTTAAGCATCTCGTGTCGTTTATGTGATTGAATGAAACACTGCGTTTCAATTTAATAGGTTCCCGTTCTGAAAATATGACTTTGTTTACGGAGGGTTAAAGGCATTAAAAGTTTAATAGTTGAAGGTTTAAAAACATAAAGTTTAGTTGGGGGTTTTCCATCGATTTAAAAATAGTTGAGGGTTTAAATCACTAAAATTTATGTTGATTGTAAGCATCTCGTATCGTTTTGTGATTATATGAAAAGCTGCGTTTCAATTAACGGGTCTCTGTTCATAAAAGACGACTTTGTTAACGAAGGGTTAACGGCATCAACGGTTTAATAGTTGAGGGTTTAAAAACAGAAAATTTTAGTTAGAAGTAATCCATACAATTTAAAAATAGTTGGAGATTTAAATCACTATAAACCCTTCCAAATACTATAAAAGTTCTTACTTCCAAAATATGTGTACTAATAAAACCTAGCTACTATGTGGTTTGGTACGCACAATAATCTAAAACTGTACTTTACAATTTATTTTTTGTATTTTTTTTCATACCGTGACTTTATCAAATGAAAATTTAAAGCATAAATTTTCATTTGTAAATTATTTTTCAATTTGGTTTACAAGTATTTTCTCAATTAATTTATATTTGGTTTAGCTTAACAATTTATGGTGGTTTAGTGGTCGTTAGTATTCATTTTATAGATCTAAACGAAATATATAATTTTGTTATGAACCAGATTGTGGATGGTCCATAACCGAACCGATCATAAACCTATTGCATAGAAGTTTACTAAACCTAGACCATATAGGTTTAGGGTTAGGCGGCTAGAAAAACCTTTTCCATATTGGTTTTGGATATTTTTATTTTCCTAGTTTCAATAAGATTTATACTATTTCCATTTACCTATATGACGGTCTATTGTATTCTCTATATAAAGGGAACCCCGTATACTTTATGAAGAACACAATACAAAACAATACATGAATTTCCTATTCTTCTCTCTAAGTTTTACAACATGTTATCAGCAAGAATTGCTCTCTAAATCCCTAAGCTAAAAAACCATCGATCAAAAACCCTAATCCCCATCGTGAAACCTTTGATCGTGAAACTTTCATACCTTGATCCGAATTCAACCTTCAAACAATCAAGCTTGCTCTACTAGTCGATCATGATCCTTGTTCCAGTTCGTGATCCAAGTACATACTTTCTCTCATTGGTGGTCCATTCAACCCATAGAAGGTTAAGGTAAACACTAAGAACCCTAATATCTCAAAACCCTAATCGAAAATACTAATCATTGAATTGAAACCCTAAAACCTCATTGATTCAATTAAATGTTTTGATAACTTAGAAAGTATGCTAGGTTGATTGGTTAGCTAGATTGATTGTTTTGAGGATGTTTGCTAAAACCTAATCGATTGCTAAAACCATAAAACCCTAATCGCATTATGAAACTCTAATACTAAACATGTCCGATTTTATTGATTGATCTAATTGTTTATGAGGTTAGGATCGATTGCTAGGTTGATAGTTTTTTCATGATTTATGTCTTATTTTTATAAACTAGTCTTAACCGTATGATCTTGCTAGAACCGTTATGCTAGGCTTGCTAAACTCATACCTGAAACTGACTGATTAATTGCTAAACCCTGATTGAATATATTAACATTGAAACCAAATATGATCCTTGCACATATAGAATCCGTTTACTAGTTTTGATAAACCCTAATCTTATGAGCACATAGAATCCATGTTGTTAAGTCTTGAACTTGATTGATTGATAACCCTGATTGAATGTTTCTTGAGAGTTAAGATTGTATGTTAGATTGATTGATCCGTTTTTGACCTAACCCTAATACTAAAACCCTAATCGTAAGTTTAAACACTAATTGAATCTTAATTGCTCATACTTGAAATTGATTAAATATGGCCACATAATTGTTACATGATCCACTCATGTACATATAGATCATGATTGCTAGGATTGTTGCATCATCTCATATGGCCGTGTGGCTTGTTAGCATTATACCATCTTGGCCGCATGAACACATATATAGATATTGATCTTTAGGATTACCTTGTTTGGTTTATATGACTTGGATTGTCTTATTGTCTTGTTTGGTCCTTAAACTTAAGCATACGTATAACCTATTGAACATATAGACATTGATGTTTAGGATTGTCTTTGCATATCCGTATCAACTGATTGCTTCATGGCCGTATATAGAAATTAACTATTAGGAATGTCTTGTCTCGTTTGGCCATGTGATTTATTTGCTAAGCATGACTTGATTACTTGTTTACATTACTATCCGTATGACTTGTGATATCTTGTTTGGTCAAGAGACATGTCTGATAAAACCGTATGGAACCTTGAAACCGTAACTTGGTCGAATTGTTGATTCAAAGTTTTAGGATTGAATTCGACCACCTTGCTTTAACATTTGACCACC
Source organism: Moricandia arvensis (assembly GCA_905132765.1). Taxonomy (NCBI): domain Eukaryota; kingdom Viridiplantae; phylum Streptophyta; class Magnoliopsida; order Brassicales; family Brassicaceae; genus Moricandia; species Moricandia arvensis. The sequence continues at coordinate 80,381 of CAJHQP010000932.1, forward strand.
TAGAACATGATGATCCGATTGATAGTTTCTTTGATTGAGGTTATATGTACATATAGATCACGTTTTATAGGCTTGCATGAACATATAGAAATCACTTGTTAGGGTTGCTTTGGTCGAATGACTTGATTACATGGTCGTATAAATCCTAGACCTAAAGTATAAGAACATATGATTTCAGATGTCGAAAATCAACAACATGGATTTTGCTGCCCTAAATCTCTCTGGTGATAATTACTTGCAATGGGCATTGGATACTAAGATTATCCTAAAGTCAAAAGAACTTGGTGAATGTATCACAGAAGGCAATAATGCCAGTGAGAAAGATAGATACATGGCAATATTAATTATTCATCATCATCTTGCTGAGAGTCTCAAAGATCAGTATCTGACTATTGAGAATACTCTAGACCTTTAGACATCACTAAAGATGAGATATGATCATCAAAGAATGGTGTTATTACCAAAGGCTCTATTTGATTGGAGGAATCTCAGGATCCATGATTACAAGTCTGTGGACGAATTCAGACCTATTTAAGATTGTTTCTTTAATGAAACTGTGTGGTGAGGTTATAACATATAATGATATGTTAGAAAATACATTTTCCACCTTCCACACAAGTAATGTGTTGCTACAACAACAATATCGTGAAAAGGGCTTTAAGACATATGCAGATCTGATCTCGTGTCTATTGCTAGCCGAGCAAAAAAATGAGCTATTGATGAGAACAGTGAATTGAGACCTCCTTGATCAACCTCATTACCAGAAACCAATAAGGCCACAAAAGAAAAGAAAGAAACCAAAGAAAGTAGCCATGTCCAGAGTAGACCACACGGCCATAGCCGTAGTGGATGGAATGGTCGTGGTCGTGGCCACTACAATTAATATGGTCGAGGTAACTACTCGGACCGTGGCCATAGGAACCACTATAACCATGGTCGTGGACCCAATTTTGGCCATGTTCGAGGGCTAGGAGGCCGTGGTATCTCCTTTAAACCACAACACTCGACCAATCAGTGTGCCATATATGTGGAATGGGTGATCATTGGGCTAAGAACTATAGGATTCCCAGACATCTAGTTGACCTCTACCAAGAGAGTATGAAAGGGAAGAATCCTGAAGCCCATTTGGTCCAAGATGGCGACGGTGACTTTGACCATGATCAAGATAATCTTATGGATTATGAAACATCAGATTGTCTAAAAGAATAGTTGATTTCGACATATTGTTTTTGTGCTTTGATTTGCTTTTTGTTTTTCTTTGTCTTCCTGATTTCTTTGATTTATTTTATTGTCTTTTCTGATTTTACTTAATAAGATGAAACGCCAATATAGGCACAAGTTGCGGGTTTAGCCAGCCTAATTTAGGGCCACGGCCAGGCATGTATATTATTACCTAAAGGGCACGCATCTAGAGATATATGATGCTTTATATTCACCTAGAGAAGCCCATTGAGTTACTAAGATATAAGAATGAATGGTTTCCATATAGAATCAATGGGTGAAGGAAACAAAGAGTTCCTTCAAACATAGAAATACGCCCAAGGCCATAAGAAAGTGGTCGAGACTATACATGCATTCTCTACTGGTCTTTACTATGCCAAGATCAGTATGATAGAGGCTAGATGCCGAAGTAAACAAAAGGTATACTAAGAATTTCACATTATGGCATGATCAGCTTGGCCATCCCGGTCCAAACATGATGTGTAAATTGATAAGTAATACAAAAGGGCACACATCGAAAGAATGAAGAGTTATCCTGAAGAATCTCACTTGTGTAGCATGTACAAAAGGGAAACTCATTAGGCCATCACCAGTAAAACGGATAAGAGCCTATTTTCAGATTCCTTTAAAGGCTATACGTCTAAAATATGCTGGTAAATCCATGTCCCAAGTGTTTGATGATTATAGTATGTCCATGGGGGCAAGTATGGAACATAAGTGTGGCGCATGTCCATCCATAAAACGGCTTGGCCGAATCTTTTATTAAACACATTACTAGATCATTACTCATGAGGTCAAAACTCATAGTCTAAGCTTGGGGACATGTAGTTTTACATGCAGCAGAGTTGATACGCAACAGGCTATCTAGTGAGCATAGATACTCTCCATCTCAATTAAATCACGGGTCATGAGCCAGACATATCTCATCTAAAGAAATTTGGATGTGTCAATTACTCCATCACAGAAAACAAATATGGGACCTCAAAAGAGGATGGGGGTATATGTTGGATGTAAATCTCCCACGATTATTAAGTACCTAGAGCCGACCATGGGTGATCTATTTAAGGCTATGTACACGGATTGTCATAAATCCGACTATCCAACATAAGAGGGAGAAAATAATAATCTGGTAAAAGAAATAGAATGGAATCAACCATCATTGTCTTGGCAAGATCCTCGGACTAAAGAATGTGATTTAGACGTCCAAAAGATTATACATTTACAAAAGCTAGCTAATCGATTGCAAGACACATTTGTTGACCCAAAGAAAGTAACTAAGTCATATATACCAGCCTGTAATGCACCAATACGTATTGAAGTCCAAGAGAGACATAATCAAGTTGCTACAAGAGTCTAGACAACGTTTTAAACGTGGTAGACCAATAGGTTCCAAAGATAAGAATCCTCGAAAACAAAAGAAAGGTGCAGAGAATCAAAACAAATCCGAGGTCGAGGAAACCACAGACATGGACATAAGGCCGGCCGGCTCTAAGGTACCAAACACTGAGGCTTGGAAAGCCAAGCTTCAGGATACTAATGGTCCTGATAATAATGAGATTGTAATTGATTATATCATGTCTGAAATACATTGGAACATAAAAAGATGTCGACATAGATGATTTATTTTCATACAAGGTAACCCTTGAACTTATGGATATAAACGAGGATCATGAACCCACGTCAATAATAGAATGCACTCGTAGATCATATTGGCATAAATGAAAAGAAGCTATAGACGTGAAGGTAAACTCTTTAAGGAAGAGAAATGTATTTGGTCCAATAAATAAGGACACCTTATGATGTTAAACCAGTGGATATAAATAGGTCTTTGTGAGGGAAAGAAATCGTGAGATATAAAGTCCATATTGTTGTACGAGTATTCTCACAAGAGACCAGGAATAGATTATGAGGAGACATACTCCCCTGTGGTGGATGCTACTACATTTTGATTTTTAATAAGTCTGGCCATAAGAGAGAAATTAGATTTGCAGCTAATGGATGTCGTAACTGCATATTTATATGGTCCACTGGATAATGAGATATATATAAAAGTACCAGAAGGTATTGAGCTCAAAGATAAGAAAAAGTTCCCAAAGAACAACATTGTATAAAGCTGAACAAATCTATTTATGGACTGAAACAAAGCCGTCACATGTAGTACAATAGGCTAAGTAAATACTTAGTAAAAGAGGAATATAAGAATGACTCAATCAGTCCATGTATTTTCATAATAGAAATTCGACAACATAGTTTTATTTTATACTGACCAGCCCAAAGAGGGGTTAATAGGTTTTGTTGATGCAGGTTATCTATTAGATCTTAGACAGGTTATACAATATATTGGCAATCCATGAAACAAACAATCGCAAAAACATCAGCCAAAATTCGTATGTGTGTTTGGTTGAGAGTATAGGATGGTCGACGGGATAACCAATCACATCCACTTAGAGTATAAGATGGCCGACGACAAAGAAACACATCCATGTGGACTGTGAGATGTTCGTGGGCGTAGAAGGACCAACACATGAATCCCTATATAAAAAAAACTCTTTGTACTTTTTGAATAACGCAATACAAAGTAATACATGAATTTTCTATTCTTCTCTCTAAGTTTTACGACAAATTTTCTATATTTATGCGCCTCAGCCCTCAAGGATTTAATCTAGATTTTACTCTGAAATTAGACTACAACCATTGCATCTGCATAAATTTGATTTTCTATTTATTTATATTATTAAGTTTAAATTTATATGGTAAAACTATTTCGATATGTCATTTAAAATACGATACTAAATATTGTGTAATTATATACGCAATGTTTGAGATTTTCTAAAAGTTATTTTACTGTTTGTAGTTTGCAAGCTTTGTAATTTTTTTTTATTTCCACTTTGCTCTTATCACTCGGTATGAATAATTTAACATGATTCACAATTTGATAACATTTTTTAGTATGAATAACTTTGACTTGGATTCACTAACCTATTATGAAAGACTTAGCATGGTTAAGGTATGAGAAACTTATCGAACCTTTTACTATAATATTCTTTATAGAGAGAACAATGTTTATAATTTTTGAAAGGCTATACAATTCTTTATAGAAAGAACAATGTTTATAATGATTAGTTTAAATATTTTTTAAATATTAAAATGTTGTCTGCTAGACAAAAATAAAAACAGTTTTAGGATATTTTAGGAAATTTTCATGTTTACCACATTATTGGTACTATTTTTCATTTTTACCTTTATTAAAAAGATATTTTCATAAATACCATTTTTTAAAGAGACATTTTAAAAAAAAAATTAATTAGAATTCTAAATTTTACATTCCTAAATCCTACCCCACCCACCCCACCCACCCCACCCTTCAACTTTAAACCCTAAGTATTAGAATAATTAACCCAAGAGTTATAAGTGTATTTTTTCTCTTAAAAATAAAGGTAAAAGTGATTAAGGTAAACATGAAAAGAAGACTTAGAAAAAATGTAATTTTTGAAAATGTCCCATATTTATTCTAATATATTTGATCTCCGAATTTTTAGTAAATTTGTTATATCAATATACTTTTATAAATACTTTATTTACTTTTTATCTGTAGTTTTGGGAGATTAGATTTCACAATATTTGGTGCCATTTAATTAGAGAAATTTTCATGTTTACCACATTATTGGTATCACTTTTCATTTTTACCTTTATTAAAGAGATATTTTCATAAATACCATTTTTAGAGGTAAATATTTTTAAAATTAATTAGAATCCTAATTTTACATTCCCAAACCCTACCACACCATTAAACTCTAAACCCTAAGTATTAGATTAATTAACTCAAGGGTTTTAAGTGTATTTCTTTTTAAATAAAGGTAAAAGTGATTAAGATAAACATGAAAAGTGGTACTATGAAAGTGGTATTTTGACAATTTTTTATTTAATTATTCGTAACTGAAAATATATATTTATCTAATTGTATACTCGTTTTAGTTACTTTTAATGCAAATTCCGATTATAAAAAAATTATAGGATGGTGAAAAATTTTAATATATACTAGACCGTGATCCGCGCGCCCGCGTGGGCTTAACAAAACACAAATATATCACAATTCACAACATAAAAGTGTTATTGTTTGTATATTTCATAATTGTTGGTATTGTGATGGGATATTAGACAAATCAAAATGATGTATTATATAAGATATTCGTCAATTAATAATATTTAATTATATTAAAATGATTTAAAAACATCAGTTGGTTTTTTAAAACGATAAGAATGAGATTATGTGTGAAAAATTACATTAGAAATGTAAAGTAACACTTTTTGAAATAAGAAAAAATAGTAGAATGACAATTATTAAGAAACAAAGAGAGTATATGTTTGTATATTATTATCTATCATAAGTAAGAAAATTATTAACCACTAATTGTATTTTTATTATTATCCATAAAATATGAAACAGGAAGTTTTTTAAATCACTCTTTTTCTAAAACTTTTATTTGATTTAATGTACAAGATAATTTATGACACAAATCTAACACTGAAGACACAATTTCTTGAATACATATTTATGATTATCATTGTTAAGTTTGATTTGTTTGGTTATTGATGTAAATTCTTAATTTAATTTTTTAAAATGAATTAATAAATCAAAAATAAAATCATCTACCAATCATATTAAAAAAAAATTTTTGAAGTTCTCCTATGAATCTCTTCTATGAATGATACACAAGCAAAATTTGTTTATGTGACTTCGCAATTAATATATAGGAAGATATATCAACATTGGTAAATACAATACATAAATCAAAGGAAATTAGCAAAGATAACTATAAAAACTAAAATTCCAATTAGTAATCATAAGAAGATAGGTGTTAAGATATTCTTTATATATTATGTATTAATGACAAAAATATCTTTCTGGCATTTTCCTCACGTCTTTCTTTTTTCCTTCCCTTTCTTCAAACGAATCAAGATGGTTTGTAATTTATGGAATTTTATGTACTCAATCAATGCATCCTATCGTTATTATTTTGGTGTTTATAATTGTGCAGGAAAATCCTCCTTACTATTAAATGAGAAGTACATTTGACACGTGGCGCTCACAGAGCTCTTCTCAGCCGAAATAACGCGATTCTATTGGTTGATTTTTCGGAAATTCATTTTTGATTTATTTTTCTCATCGACATAACAAAAAAGGAAAGCCCTATAAATACTAACCTTATTTTGTTTAATGCATTGAATAGTTCCTAAAAAAATAAGACATATTAAATGAGTAGGAAAGTAATTAATATTACTTATGTTTAATGCATTGAATACTTACTAAAAAAATAAGACCGATTGAAGAAATAGGAAAGTAATTAATATTACTTGCACAAGAATATTTATATGTTTAATGCATTGAATACTTACTAAAAAAATAAGACCGATTGAAGGAGTAGGAAAGTAATTAATATTACTTGCGCAAGAATATTATATGTTTAATGCATTGAATACTTAATTACTAAATAAATAAGAGAGACTGAAAGAGTAGGAAATTAATTAATATTATTTGCGCAATAATATTAATTAATACATGTATTTACTACTATCCTTTACTAAAAATACGGTAAATCATTGATTACTTGCGCAAGAATATTAATTAATACATAATTTATTACTATCCCTTACTAAAAATACGGTAAATCATATTATTACTTGCGCAAGTTAAAATCGTATCATATGCATTTAATTTTCTTCTAAAATTAACTATATTTACCTAAACGGTTCCATAATTTATTTTATGAATATTTTCTTGGCGTCGTTACAAACCTATATGATTCACTTCATATATATAGAGGTCAATGTCGAAGGATTAAATCATAACAAAGGTGAGTCTTTTTTTTTTCTTTGCGTGGCTTGTTTAGTTCTGTTTACTTGTTTTTGAAGTTTTAGACATGTGTGTTACAAGGGAATGACAGAGGAGAATGGCTTAAGAACTTGAAGTATGAAGTGTTTGGATTAAGAAACAGACAATATGAACATTTTAATAAGGTTTTTAAAATGGAATTATTTTTTTTTGTTTCACGCTTACTCCAGTTTCCTTGGCTAATATTCGAATTGTTTTGTAAATATGTGTTGCAGGTTGCCAAAGTTGTAGATGACGTCCTTATAGAACAAGGTTTGTTTGTTTCTTTATTTCATTATTCATCTTGATGTGTTTGTATTATAGTTTTCTGACTTGATGAGTTGTTTGTACATGTGCGCAGCGTCTTGTGCGTTAAGTAAATTTTATATTATTTACGTTAAGTAAATTTTATATTATTTACGTTAAGTAAATTTTATATATATTTAAAATTTATAATAATTTTGATCATTGTTTTGATCAAAATCCAAATAGAACTCAAGATAGATTTATAAAGAAAGAATAACATGCCCTCATAATTATAAAAAAAATAGAAAACAAAAAGAGAAAGTACAATATATGAATTGTGAGATATATAGTATCTATGTCAAATTCGTAAATAATAAGTTTGAATTTTTTTATCATATTAAAGATTAGATCAACTAAAGTATTTAGAATTCTATCATAATCTTTATTTTTACTTATTTAACTAAATTAAAATAATATTATTAATTCGAATTGATGATTCTTTGTTTAAATTGAAATAATATTATTAATTCTATCAAATTGTATTTAGAATATTTATATGTTTAATGCATTGAATACTTACTAAAAAAATAATACTGATTGAAAGAGTAGGAAAGTAATTAATATTACTTGCGTAAAAATATTTATATGTTTAATGCATTGAATACTTACTAAATAAATAAGAAAGATTGAAAGAGTAGGAAAGTAATTAGTGGGGGTTATTGGTTCTTGCATTTTAATGGATTTGGAAATCTAAATTAAATCAAGTGTTATTGGTTCCATGATTTTAAAATTCATATTGAAATCATGTGTTATTGGTTTCATGATTTATAAATTCTAATTTAAATCAGGTGTTATTCAATCATCCGGATTTACTAATAGATTTGATTTCATAATGGATTTGCATGGATTTCTTTGTTAAAAATACAAAGACTCAAATCCGAGGAAAAACCTCCGGATTTGTAAATACAAATTAAAATTTATATGTTAGATTTAAAAATCAATATATTTTACATTGATTTATAAATACTATATGGATTTCTAAATACTCTAAAGTACATGAACCAATAACGCCTCCTTAATATTATTTGCGCAAGAATATTAATTAATACACGTATTTACTACTATCCCTTACTAAAAATACGGTAAATCATATTGATTACTTACGCAAGAATATTAATTAATACGGTAAATCATATTGATTACTTGCGCAAATTAGAATCATATCATATGCATTTAATTTTCTTCCAAAAAAATTAACTATCTTTACTTAAACGGTTCCATAATTTATTTTATGAATATTTCCTTGGCGTCGTTACAAAACTATATGATTCACTTCATATATATAGAGGTCAATGTCGAAGGAATAAATCATATCATGATTTTTAGGGTTTCTCGCCGTAGTTAGTCTTTTTGTTGTAAGTATGTCCGCATTTAACTTGGTTAGATTTTAATAATTGTGATTTTTTTGTTGTAAATATGTCCGCACAGGGTGGCGATGGAGGAGATTATTGGGACGACGGTAACTCTTTCAACCGTATTGAAAATATATACGTTGGACTAACCGAAAATGCTATAGGGTTTGTCAAGTTTATGTATGCCCAAAACGGTCGTGTAGTATTCGGTGATGACCATGGGAGCAAGACCCTATCTGATGTCCAAGAGGTCATTGATTCACTTCTTAATAATTTACAGGTATAGATAAGATATAGTTAACTAATTATTATCCTTCTCTTTTTTTTCAGTTCACGCTAAGTGATCCTGCAGAATATCTCATATCAGTGGAGGGTGACTACGATGATAAATCCGGAGTTATAACCATTCTTAGGTTCACTACCAACAAAAACTACTCTAATGTTTTTGGATTCGGTACAATACCAAGCTTCATACTCCACAAAGATGGACATAAGATCGTTGGGTTTCATGGAAAATCCAACAACATGCTTCATCAAACTGGGGTCCATGTTCTTCTGATTCCATGACAAGAGTGCTCATTGATTTGTCATAAACGTTTGGTTTTGAAAACAATAATTAGTCTAAAATTAAAATAAGAGGAAACTTACAATCACAGATGTCTTCATTGTTTCGGTCGATCTAAAAACATTTTATTGGTAAAATTTTATGAAAAAATATGTCAATAATTTAATATTAATACTTTAATATGATTAATTTATATAACTAATATTTATGTAAAAGGTTTGAATTATTCATATATAGACAAACAACTTCAAAATTTCTAATAATTTTTAAAATGAGAACACCTTTTCATACTCTTCTTATTTAATTTATTTGTTTTAATAATGATATCCCTCTATATATTAAAGAAGAATCCCTCCTAAGATTTTGCCTTCACTTTTTGAAGTTATTTACATTGTATGCCACTGCATTTTCAGATTTTTTTTAATATTTTTACCAACTATATTTTCGGCCAATCAGAATTCAAAGCAATTCTGATTTTATGATTATTAATTTTCCATTTAACCATATGAATTTAAAGAAATTGTAGAAAAAAACATAGTTAATACGATTATCTAAAATATGGTAACTGAATTTGCCTAATTTAAGGAATAATAACTATATGATATTTTAGAAATTATCGTGAGATACGATTTTAAGGAGTATGCCGCAAGTTTACGAAAATCCTATGTCTCAACGTGTTTCCTTATTCTTATTATAATAAGCTCCATTTCTTCCTAAACAAACCACTACCATAAAACAATCTATGGCTTCTAATACACAAATCACAAAATCTGTGGCTTCTATTATAAATTAGTAAGATGATTAAGGATTTGAAACCTTTGAAACAACACACTTCGTTATCCGGCGAACCCATGGAAATCAGCTGATGAAAATGAAAACTATATGAATATTTTTCACTAAGAAGAGGGTTAGGCTAATTGTTACTCAGTTACTGCCCCATGTGCTAGAAGCTAGAATTAAAACCGGAAACAATATTATTAGAGACAAGGTCTGGATTCCTAGAATGTTTGTCACACCACCTAACACAAAGTTTCCCTTCAGAATGCGTCGAAGACAGTTTCCCATTACATTGGCTTTCGCGATGACCATCAACAAAAGTCAAGGTCAAACACTAGAAAGCGTTGGTTTGTTTCTGCCTAGACCAGAGTTCTCTCATTGCCAGCTCTACGTCGCACTTTCAAGAGTTAAATCGAGATCGGGATTAAAAATCCTAATAACTGGTAAAGAAAGGAAGCCGGTGACGAAAACTTTGAATGTTGTCTACAAACAAGTTTTTCAGAATATTTCGTAGCCAAGGGTACTTAATTGTACCTTTGTTTTTTCCAATAAATTAAAGAAAATATAGAAACTGTTACAATTATTTATCTTTTCGATTTCTCAGATGGGTAGTGATGAGTAATAAAATTACATCTTAAACACACATATTAGGATTTTTAATGATGTTGCAATTATACATATACACAATATGTTGCACTCTGATACTAAAGATACTTTGTTTCATCACGTCCATGTAAAATATAGAGTACCAACATTTGCATGTGTCGTTGTTTTACCCCAAATTTAGTGGTTTTATGATATAAAATCTGTGTCTGCCAAAACCCAACCATTATTAATCTCATAACTGAATCTGTTCATGTCCGCACATGGTGCGGGCCGGCCACCTAGTAACAGTTATAAATGTCTAACGTATCTAAGGAGATAAACAATGCACACAAAATGGGATAGTCTATTCTATATTTTTCAACTATTAACAAATAAAATAGAAATCAAATTTCATATTAATAAAAACAATTGCATGTTATTTTTATGAATTAAGTGATCTAGATTCTTAGATGACAAAATCATCCGATGCTACACACAATTTCTCTCATATTGCTGTGTTATTTTCCCCTTGTATTCATTTATAGGAAATTATAAATTTAATATTATTTTATTTTACAAACATAGTATAGTATGTTACAATATGTAGTTATTTTTTTTCTTTTCATCTTTATCTACTTTCTTCTTCTTTTCATTCTTTAAAATCTTCCTCATTCTTCTTCTCGTTCTTCTCTTTATCATCCTCATTTTTTCCCTCTCTCTCTCTTCATCTCTCTTTCCCTCTTTTTTTTTTTGCTTGGGTTGACTAGGGCAATTGATAATGAGACATTGTAATATACTTTGGCCCTTATTGTGTTATGTGGCTTGGGTGTTTTTTTTTTTGCTTAGATTGATTTGTGCAATTGATAATGGAAATTGTCTAATAGGAGATTGTACTATGTAGATTGAGTTTTTTCCTTTTTGCTTCGGTGACTAATGTAGTTGATAATAGGAGATTGTACTATGTTTAGTATAAGTTGTTTATATATATCGTATATCCATCACATTTGGTATTTTTTCTATACATCACTTTGCTTATACTATCTTATGCAACAATGTGTAGTATAATATGTCCTATTGTAGTATGTCTGATGTTTTTCTCCAGCAGTCACCATGAAATCGTGTATGCGATAATATAAATACTATACTATGCTATTTACTTTTATGATATAGTATAGTATGCTACAATATATAGTCTTTTTTTGTTTTCATCTTTTTTTTCCTCTTCATTTTTCTCTTTCTCTTGTTTTTTTTTTTTTGTGATGCAATGATTATCATGTTATATTATTTACATTGCAATATACTCTCCTCCTCCTCTTTCTCTTCATCCTGCTTCTCTTCCTTTTTATTTTCTCCAGATTAATAAGACAATTATGTTTATTAATATGCTACTGATATAAATGGATTGTTCTATATTATTTGTCAAACACATATAGTATAATACAACTTTTATGTTTCATATTGTGTCAGTTGGACACACGCGCAGATGAGGAGAATGTCGTTTATTTTTGTGCAAAACTATCACATCCAAGAACCACTTTATTACATGGTTTTCTGACCATTTTTTCCCACTATTAGTTATATACATTAATGAGATATATATATATATATATATATATATATATATATATTGTTGGACCATATAAAACGAAATGACAACTTTTGTACAATAAATAAAAAATAAGACTCTAAATTAATAGATTATTTTTAACCTCACCATTATATATAATATATTTTTAAAATTCAGGATGTCAATATTTGATAAATACAAATGAATGAACAAGAAAATCTTCAAAATTTATTTTATATTTGAAAAAACGTAAGTTTATTAACATTAACAAAAAGACTTCTTGAGACTACTCACATCAGACTTCTCTAAAAGTCTCATATTTATGTTATTTTTGCAATTACAAATTAATAAATGAAGACTGCTTAAAAATCACTTAATTAGCAGATTTTTTGAGAAGTCCTCATTTTTAAATTATTGTATTACTTTTGTAGTTATATAAATTTTTGATTTTACTAGAAGTCTTCTCGATAATCATTCTAATTTTTCAAGTTACCAGAATTTTGCATAAATTTGATTTTTTTATAGAAGAATTCTGGAAAAGTTTGTTGTGAGTATACTTTTGAAGAATTCTTCTCACTGTCACAAGAAGTATCTACAGTGTTGAAAAAACTTTGCATAGGTTAATTTAGCTAACTAACTATATTTGACTTTATATGAGAAGACTTTTCGAAAAGTTTGCTCTCAAAACCAAGGACTTGACCAAAATCCTGGAATAAAATTGAGAAGTCTTATGATTAATTAAGTCATAAAACTAAATAGTTTATTCTTTTTTTCATCAATTGCAAAAATGTGACAGTAAGAATATTTCTCCAGAAATCTACTCATAGCAGATTTTTTTCACAAATCTTTTATGAAAAAAAAAGTCAAATTTTCATAAAATTTTGGTCAAATATAAAACTAACCTCACTTTTATGGAGACTTATCAAAAAGCTTACTCAATATATTTTGGCTAAAAATAAAAGTTAGCAAACTTCTAAAGAAGTTTTCTATAAAAACTCACAAAATAGTAAATTGCTAAACTAATATGTACAAGTTCATGCTTAGCTTCTCCAAGAACTCAGAACTTCTTACTGAAAACACCTACTCGTTATTGATCAAGAATCATGAAATTGAATAACTCCCGTGGAAATCTAATTTTGAAACTGAAAATTTTAAGTTTTTTGGATGAAATGAGATAGAAAATGAAAGAGGTCATGGTGTTTGTGTAAGAAATGAGATAAGAAAAGGTAATATTGATTTCTAATGCATTTCGTGAATACATTATGAAAATACATTGTAAAACTAACCTCACTTTTATGCATTTCGTGAGTAAATGATTGGCGGTGTACTGATGACAAACACAATTTCGTGAATACATGATGAAAATGAAAATAGTTGAGTAAAAACTCTCTAATCTCAGAAAAATGGTATATTCGTAAATAATTTAAATTTTTAGAGTGAATAAGTCAAACAAAAAAAGACAGTTAATTTTATGTTTAACCATTTAGGTTATATTTGAAAGACCATTGCCGGTCCAACATTTTTGTTTTTTCCTTGATGCCCTATACTAACTCAAAATTTTGTGCCTTTGTTATTCATGTACATTTTTTAGTGCCCTATATATAGTTAAAATTATTGTTTAAAATCATGATGCCCTAAACAGTTGGTTGTTTTATCTCTGCTCCGGACAGTCCTAGAAAGACTCCCAATAAATAAACTAATGTCATGATTAACGTAGATCTTTTAGGGTGAGATTCTTAACTTATGATTTTATCTTTTTTTTACACTTTTCAGCTAAGAAACGTTTCTTATGTCTCTTATTTAAAAGACGGTTCTTAGATTTTCTTAGATTTTCTTAGTCATGTTTATCTTGGTCTCTTAGGGTGGAGTTTTTAACTTAATTTGATTTTTTCTTTTTAAAAAATTTGGCTAAGAGACGGCTCTTAAGTCTCTTATTTAAGAGACGATTCTTAGTTTTTCTTAATTAAAAGCTAAGAAACGTTTCTTAGAAAAATTAAGAACTCTTACTAAGAGACATGCAATAAACATGACATACCATGCCCTAAAAGACCAAAATACGGTAGAAGCAAATATCAGGTTTGTACATTGATTATTTTAATTAATAATTTACAACTTTTTGGATCCGTAATTATACAGTCTTAAAATCCTATATTCATTTTCCTCTTTGGATTATCTACTAAGGCACTTTTCCAACGAATGTTATATGTTACATTTTTACTAATGCACTTAAATTTAAGTCACTTACAGACCCAGTAGTTCTCATTGCCTCAAATTGACCCAATTTATGCCTCTGTGCGTGACATATAAATGTTTTTAAAGTGTTATATAAACTCTAATAGTTATATAATACATGAATTAATCCGCGACCATGTTTAATTCCGATTTCTAAGGGTGGGGTTCTTAACTTATAACTTGATTTTTTATATATTTTTCGGCTAATTGACGTCTCTTAGAGCATCTTCATTGCTGAACTTCACCAAAAGTTCTTAAAAAAAATTTTTCAATTTTTTTTTTCTTTTTTAAAAAAAAAAAAAAAAAGAACCACTCGCAGGCCGACACTTGGCAGTCGGGCCCGCGAATAGTGTAAGAGCATGATTAACCAGGGTTCTTAGGAGGGTATCTTAGCAAAAAATAGTGGCGGACCCCACCACTTTAGCTAAGAAACGTTTCTAAAATCCCCTAATTAAGATACGTATCTTACACTATTTCACGGACCCCACTAATACGTGGCGACCTCTAGAGAGAAAGTTAAGATACCCAAGTGGGTATGTGGGTTAATGATGCTCTAAGTGTTGGTTCTTAAATAGAGAGTTTAGAAACCAACTCTTATACTATTCATTGATGTGAAGTGATTGTTTATTAATATATTTTTTTTTAAGAGTTAAGCACCCCCCAATGGAGGTGCTCTTATGTCTCTTATATAAGATACGGTTCTTAGGTTTTTTTATTTAAAAGCTAAGAAACGTATCTTAGAAAAACTAAGGGCATGTGTATTGGAGATATCTTAGCAGGGATTCTTAACTTTTCTAAGAGACGTGTCTTAACTTTTAACTAAGAAAACCTAAGAACCGTCTCTTAAATAAGAGACCTAAGACCATGTTTATTGGAAGTCTCTTAGTAGAGATTCTTAACTTTTCTAAGAGACGTTTCTTAACTTTTAACTAATAAAAACTAAAAATCATCTCTTAACTAAGAGATTAAGAGCCGTTTCTTAGCCAAAAAAATTTAAAGAAAAAAAAATCAAATTAAGTTAAAAACCCCACCCTAGGATACCAAGGATAAACATGGCCTAAGAACCCCACGATAAGAGACTGTAGATAAACATGCCCTAAGCTATTGAAGAATTTTCAGCTTATTATAATAAAATATATACTCTACAACATAGTGTTTTATTGTCTATTGGTGGCGAAATGAGGTATATTAATATAGTCAACGTTTCATATAATATGGTAACATCAGAAAATGTCCACGCGGTTGTGTAGTTTCGAATACCTTTATCTTACTACGAGAGAAGACATGAGGAGACTAGCTTTTCGAGAAAATGTCTTCCCGAATAGAGAACCCAACTCTTGAGCTTAAAATCATATCAGCCTGTAATGTTAGCTACATCGATGCTACGGACAAGGTGGACGCGTACGCCGTCGTTTCGGTGAAAGGGGACCATACTGAAAAGAAACAAGCAGCCAAAACACCCATTGACTACGATGGTGGTTCAAACCCGACGTGGAATCACACCATTAAGTTCTCCATCAACGAGAAAGCATTGTGTGACGGTCCATTGACCATCTACATCAAGTTATTTAGCTATTGGCTCGACGGAGAGAATGACCTTTACTTGGGAGAAGTCAACGTGTCTGTTCAAGAGCTTCTTGCCTCAAATCCACATCCGCCGTTTGCTAACGGTAACGTCAATAAAATGAAGTTGGTGACTTACCCTCTCACTTTCATAGGAGAAACAAGACCTAATGCAAAGCTGTCTTTCTCATACCGGTTTAAACCGGTCAAGGATCTCTATCCTCCGACACCGGATTATTCATCACCGTTTACCCAACATATATACCCAAACCCGGATCCAACAGGATCATGTCAGCCAATCATACACTCTCCTCATCAGTTACAAACCACCACGGTGACAAAACTAGCCCTAGAGCTCGTGATCAAATACGCCAAGGACATAAAGAAAGTCAACGTATTCGACGAAATGCATGTCTACGCTTCGGTTACGATCCGTGAGGGCAAGAAAACAATTAAGCATAGCAGCAATATACCAACAGCTTTCTCCGCTTATCAAAACCCCAAGTGGGATCACGCCGTCAAGTTTTCACTCGACGAGGCATCAGCTCGAGACGGCCGTTTGTTGCTATTCGTTGAATTAATGAGCCACCGACCGATTTTAGGAGATAAGCATATTGGAGAAGTCAACGTCTCGGTTCAGGAGCTTTTGAGATTGAATCCTCCGTTAACGAAAGGTGATGGTAATGACATGATGTTGGTGACCGAGGATGTGTCCACTTCGTCTGGCAAGAAAGGGACATTGACCTTCACGTATAGGTTTATTACGAAACAAGTTGCAGTTCCCAAGCCTTCACCATCCACAAACCCTCAACCATTTATTATGCATCTACCCGTTTCGCATCAAGGAGCCTCGGGTTATGTCGCTGTTCACCCAGGAGTCCATGATGGGTCAAGTATTGGTTTAGTACCGATTTGTATGGCACCTACGTATCAGTCACATGGATACTATTCACCTCATCAGCCACAACCGCATACACATCAACAAGAGGAGTCGCAGTGTCGACCAGTACTCTATGACACACAACCACATTCATATCAGTCATATGGAAACCAGCAATATTCACCACTCGAACCACATCAACTCCATATGCCACCTCAACAGCCGACAGAAGCACATGCGCAAACGGGAGGCGCGCGACCACAAGTGAAGCCTCAAGGGGGTACCATGGCAGCGATAGGATTAGGGGCGTCGGTTTTGGGACGAGTAATAGGTGGAGCCTTAATAAGCGACATGATGTCCGGTGACGCAAACATGTACGAGGGTCAGGCTTTCACTGCATGTGATGAATCCTTAATATGAAGTGAAATTTGGTTTTTTTTTTTTACATTTGGTTATTTGTTCTTTCTTTTCTGTTAGTTTTTTTTTTCTTTTGCCGATTTGGTATTTGGTTTGTCTTGTGGGTTCTTTCATCTTTGTGTCCTCGCTTGTATGGTTCCACATGGGAAAGTTGTAAAACGAAATGTGGTTTTACATAACATTACATTTGTGTTCAACATTAGTTACTACCAAAGGCCAATATGATACCTGAAATGAAACTAGTGAGTGCATATATATTCGATTTACAGTTTTTGACTCATAAATTCATAAAATTCATAAAACTTATGACTAAAATGCTCATGAATTGTCGTCATCAAGAGGCTTCCCTTGCTAGAAACGAGAATGTGACGTAGTTGTGCAACGCTCAATGTTCTTTGCAGGAGCTGGTTTTTATGCTTATGTAAATTTTCTATTTCCTTTTAGAGGTTTTACGACTTATCTCCTATGAACTTTCTTTTCCTTTACATGTTATTTTTGGTTCCTATTCTATGTATATGGACCTATTTACAACTGTTGATTTGATTTATTTCGAAAATGCTTCTTTGGTCTTTTAATTGTAAGCATTCTTTAGATTCAAAGACTTCAAAATTTAATGTAATTTACCACTTTCTTGTATTATCAATGATTTTACTAAGTCAACTTTTGTTTTTTGGGTGTTAAATGATTTTTTTAAAGTAGGGCAAGGGTTTTGTCTCGGGGTGGAGAAAATGGAAGTATATATGGGCGATTAGAAAAGGAAAAAAGTATCAGAACAAAATGAGAATATTCATAGTAGTCAAACCTCTGTCAAAAAATAAATCCATAGTGGCTAGTTGATATCACGCCTTGTGAGCCTATTATCATGATATATTGTTATTCATTAGTTTGAAAGGTTCCAAAATACTGTATTTTTGTTCCTTTTAAAATATTTTTTGTTATTCTCAATGGCAAAATTGAAAGCTATATCGTGCGCGGCATATGCTTAAATGCTTATCATAGACTATACATGTAGACACTCAATAAATTAGTATTACATAAATAATAAATACGATAAATTAATATATTTGATTAGTTCTGAGTTGGTCAGGTGTAAAATATAACACAATTTGATAAAATAATAAAACAATAATTTATTAATACGTAAATATATGATTCTAATATAAACATAATTAATATATAAAAAGTTTATTTAAATATAAACCGTGAATTTTATAATTTGTATTTCTTCACAATGAAGTTTATCTTTAATTTTTCTAAAAATATTTAAACATATTGATGTTATTTTGTTATTTTACACTTAAAATATATTTATATTTACAGTATATGTTTTCTATACACCAAATAATTAATTAAAAATAGGATATATATATATATACATATACAGTAAATCAAGTCTTTTTCTTTTCCATAAATACACACTTTAAATATATAATTATATTAAAAATAAATTTTCTGTAAGTTAATACTGTAAAAATGAATAAAATATCAAATTTACAATATTATTAATTTATAGTATCTTAAATGAATAATACAAAGAGATGTGCATTTCTACATAAATAGTGGTGTGATACTTTCGGAAAAAAACATTGTGGGGGTGCTATATTTTAGAAACAAGAGTTTCAATAACTCTAAGCGAATGTTCAGTTAATTGTTATAATTGGGTAGTTGATATTTTTCTTTTTGATGTATTGAATCTGAAATTTGAAGTAGTTTTATTTTTAATGAATTTTGAATGATAATAAGGTGAATTAAAGAATTTAGGATGATTTTGTTAAACCACTCTAGAATCTCCTATAAACTATTAGATTTGAATTTTTATTTTTATAACTAACAAACTACTCTCAAACACTTTAGAATTAGTTAAAGCACTCTACAATCTTCAACTTAATTTTTGTTCAATAATAGTGAATTTCATAGTATTTTATGAAATGACAAATTAATAGCACTAAATTTTAAAGTGTTATTTCAAATCCACGTTTGAATAACAACGGATTGTCATTTTAATACACATCACTTTAAATTTCTATTTTTAATGTTATAAGATTTTTTTGTCAAAAAGGTTATTCCATTACTCAGACTTGAGGTAGTCTAGCTAACCAGACCGGATTAGAATAACCAAAGTAACAGAGTTTACGGTGAAACGAACGAGCACTTCTAGCTAAAAGAATCAGCAATTCCATTGTGCGCACATGGGATATAAGAGATCCTGAATTCCGATAAGAAGAGGTGAATTGTCTTGATAGCTTCCAGTTATGTAGCAAAACTTGACCATTCCTGAGGGTTCTTTCGCATTGCAATCAGGTCCTTGCAGTTTGTTTCAAAATTTTGACATGTCGAATGATGAACCATACATTCCATTGCATTTTCTCTTCTCACTATGTTTTGCGTCCCCAACATCTGAGTATTTCCTTGACAATCTTTCCAAACTCATCCGCTGCCACTGAATTGCGAGTTGAAGTCCACAACCCATCAATCATACATATGTTATACAAGCTAAGGGCTTGAGATTCTTCTAATGAAGAATCTTATTGTGGTGAAAATACCATCTCATTTGCATTAAATCAGGTCTAAGATTCGTTCTCCGTATATCTAACTAATTTCAAAAAATCTCTATCAATCCTTCTAAAAAGTTTATCATTCTAAACTTTCCATATGTACCAAATTAACTATGGGTAAAGATCATTCTCTATTGATGAGACCTCGAAGCTATTCTGGAGGAAGAATCTTATAAGAATTTATAGTTGACATATCCTGTATGTAAATAATATTATTTGCGGTTGACGAAAACAAAAAAAATAATAAGAATATTATTTGTTGTTAAAGCTGTATGTATATAATATATGTACAAAACTTTTCTGATGCCTTTGTGTATTCTTGTACAAAAGATGTCAACGCATTACTAGATAATTATCTTTGTCAGAATTCAACATTTGCCAAGTTTTCCAAGACAAGACTCGACTCTCTTTCCGAAAATGTCTCCACCGGAGTTGCCAAAAGGCAGAGAGAATAATCCAACCTTGGAGCTCAAAATCATATCAGCCAATGATGTCAGCCATATCAATGCAACATACAAGATGGACGTGTACGCCGTTGTTTCAATCACATGTGGCACTACTCAACAGAAACAATCAGCCAAGACACCCATCGACTTTTACGGATGTTCCAATCCGACGTGGAACCACACCGTTAAGTTCTCCATCGACGAGGAAGCAGTCCAGTTTACCCTAACGGTCAAGTTATTTAGCTACTGGCTAGAAGATGAAAATGACCTTTATTTGGGACAAGTTACCATCTCTGTTCAAGACCTTCTTGCTTCAAATCCGGTTAAACCGTTAACCAACGGTAAGAACGATAAACTCAAGTTAGTAACTTACCCTATAAAAGTCATGGACGGTTCCAAAGGAACGTTAAGCTTCTCGTACCGGTTTAACCCGGTAGCACCACTTAATGATATGTCTCCTTCGGCCCCGGACTACTCGCTTTTGTTTGGTCAACCCGTTCACCCAACTCCGGATCCAGCGAGTTTAGGTCAGCCCGTTTATCTAAATACGGATCCAGCAAGTTCAGGTCAGCCCGTTCACCCAACTCCGGATCCAGCAAGTTTAGGTCAGCCTGTCATGTTTTCCCCTCAATTTCAAACCACTATGCCGAAACTGAAACTGATGCTTGTGATCAAATCCGCTAAAGACATAAAAAGTGTCAGCATAGGTAACGACATGAACGTGTACGCTTCGGTTATGATCCGTGAGGGTAAAACAAGAATTAAAGAGACAGCTAACACCCCTGTCGCCTATTGCACCTATAGAAACCCAGATGGGACCACGAAGTTGAGTTTTGTCTAGACGAGAAGTTAGTTCAAGAGGGACGTTTGACCCTCGTTGTGAAACTAATCGGTGTGCGAGCGTTACTTGGGGATAAAGACGTTGGTGAGGTTGTAGTCTCAATTCAGGAGCTTTATGGATTAAACCCACCGTCTCCTCTGCCATCTAAGGGTGATAACGGTGACGGTATGAGTTTGATGACCCGGGATGTGATGGGTTCTTCAGGGAGAAAAGGAACATTGAGCTTCACATATATGTTTCTTGCGGAGCAAGCTCCCCAGTTTTTTATGTATCCTATTCAAGGAACCACAGGTTACGCAGTTATTCAACCTGGAGCAAATGCTGGCCCGAGCAACGGTCAATTACCAATTTATATGCCACCACAATATCATCAGTCGCAGCCTCAACCTCAACCACTCAGCAAGCCACTAGTGCATACACAATCACAAACACAACCACTTCAGTCACAAGGATACCAACAATATTCACCAACGCAGCCACATAAGCCGCAGTCTCAAAACCAACCACTCTACCACCCACAAATGCATACACAATCACTGCCACTTTCATACCAGCAATACTCACCATCACAACAGCAAGTGCAGCAGCAATCACTGCTACACCAGCTTCCCCAAACCCAAAAACCAACACAACCAGAACCACAAGGAGGGACTACTGCGGCGCTAGGACTAGGGGCGGCGTTTTTGGGAAGAGTAATAGGTGGGGCTTTAATGGGTGAAATGATGTCGGATGAAGCAACCATGTATGAGGCTTGAGGCCTGATCGGCTTTATTTAAATTCCATTGAGTTTTGTGATTTTTATTTTCAATGTTTTGTTTCGGTTATTCAGTTTGGCTTCTGTATTTTTTTTTTGTTTCATTCACTTCTTTACTCCCATGGGAATTTTATGATATAAAATGTTTCATGAGATGTATAGTATATGTATTTCATTGGTTTGTAGACATTTCCTACCACCAGAAGTCTTCCCAAGATACATATGGTTAGAGATCTTTTGTGATATTATTTACAATATTTTACTAGGAAAACTACAACATAGAGCATAACCATATTATTTACAATATTTCTTCTGTAACCGCATAATATTCATTGTAATAAAATATACATAAGCTAAAAAACTAAAAGTACAGATATGGTGTTTATTTTACTCTATATTTTACTATAGAAAATCATTAGAGTTACCATTGAAATACTATATGATAGTATTAAAATATGTTTGTTTTCTAGAATAGCATACGATAAAAATATCACATATTATATACTATTAAAACATAATACATCTGAGTTTCCTCCTTAAAATATCTATACTTTTCAAAGCATTTGTGTTAGTGCATTAGTATATATCCGTCTTTTTACAACCTACCACATTGTCCGATTTTTTTTTTGCTATTTATTTTCTTATTTAAAATCTTAAATAATATTCATTTTAATCAAATATGGAACATGTAAATCAAAAATTGGCTGCAATCAACTGATGAGATATCTTCTCTCCTAATTTCTTACATTTAAGATTTAAAGTTTATAATGAGATTTGTCAACCAAAATTCTGGTGCAATTTGCTCACAAGATTTTTTTTTAGTAACAAGATATCTCAAAGATAACCTTACCTTATAAGTTAAGATGTTTTGAAAATTTATTAGAAAATATTATATTTTTAAAGTTTACCGTGAAAGTTAGGTCATTTAGAAACGTTTACCAATTTTTTTTTTTAACACTGGTTAATTATGCATTACAAACTCTGAGAAATATTACATAGACGATATTACAGCCGACAATTCTACCTGCCTTATGCGGATTCACGTCTGACTGCATCACCCTAAGCCGCCCTATGAGATCCATTCCTGCCGGTACATCTTGTGTCATGCTGAATGAATATCTCATGTAAGCCTTTTCTCCAATAATCTGCATAATTCGCCATTCACCTTCTCCGGGAGTTGAAACCCTCTTGATGTAGAAACTGCATAGTTTGGGATTTGAACCCCAGACCTGGTGTAGAAACCTTTAAACCTTACCAATTTACTATATATAAAACATTCACAGATGAGAAACAAAGTCACTAAATTTTTATGATGTTAAATTTTTGATGTTTTTGATTTACCAAACTTATTTTATTTTAGAATGTCAAGATTTTATATACATACATATATTTTTGGTATGTTGATTCTAGATTTGGTTTATGTATAGATGAACTATCATAATGATTCCTTCTTTGAAACCACATGATTTGATCTTTTTTTTTTCATTTCTTTAGTTGTCTCGTCTATAAACCTCACGTAAATTCATTATCTTCAAGTTTAGATCTAATTGTGGTAATTTAATGTCACAGATTTATTTTATTGGAATAGCTACGGAAAAATAGTTGATCAAAGAATCAAAAACTATTTGACATCAACTCTTCAGACATTGGATTGTATCGGGTAGGATCGATTGTGGCTTCGAGGTTTGTTAGGCGATTTTTGTGGTGTATCTACAAAATCTTTTGTTGTTTTTATCTAAATCTCGATAACTCTGAGGACATCTTCAACAGCCTCTTATTTCCTCATTTTTGAAAGGTTTTGCATTCCAACAGTCTATTATCTCTTCAAATTTTAATGGAGTGAATAGTGAAAATTTGAAAGTACACTATTCAACCTCTTAAAATTTGAAGGTACATTATTCATCCCCTTAAAATAATATTTACTTTTCACTTTAATTCTTACAACTATATATGTTTCATAATTACATAAATAACTTTTTATATATTATATTTTACTACTTATAGTTATGTTTTCTTAAGACTTTCAATTAAAATTATTTTACTAAACACTTTTTGTACTACTTATAACTATATTTGACTACATATCATTATAATTTCTCAAAAATATTTAATTTTAATATGTTTCAAATAGTATGTTTTATTGATTTTTATATTAAAGACTAAAGTTTAAATAATTCGTATAAAATAAATTTGAGGGTGATTGTTGGAGAACCATCCCCTCATCCCTTTATTTTGAGAGTGGATCCCATTTAAAATAACAGGATTGTTGGAGATGCCCTTAATCCGATACCATTTTGTGATTTCAACTTCATATCTTTCTAATGAGAATCAATCTTTGTCACTATAAATCATAGTCGGTTTGGCTTTATGGTAACTTTATGGCAAAGCTTCTCTACTGAAAGAGAGAAAGTTGTTTGGATTTCTTCAGTCTTTTTAAAGTTGATTTCAGTAAAGTTGGCGTTCACAACGGTCCAACATAGAATCCCTTTTCAGCTCGACTTATGTTCCTCTCGTCTTAACTCTCGGTGAATTGTGATCCCTCGGGTTAATGGTCTTGGCTTGTGCGAAATGTTCTTCATAAGGGTGTACAAAATCTAGGCGTTTGGAGGTTATGCGGCGGATCAGATAAAAATCATTGTCATCGGTACTCTTCACCGGTGATGAGTCAAAGAAGTTACTCCAAAAGGTGGAGTCCAGCTGTGTTGCATGCACTTAAAAAATCTGACACATTGCAAAATTTTCTAGATTAATCTACACGAGAACATGTGAACAATAAAAGTAAACTAAAATAAATAAACTATCATATTTATTTAAATCATTAAAATGTAGTAACTGTATACGAATCATTGATGCTCAATCTATTTCTATTTTAGTATGTTGCATCTCAAATATTGATCCATTACGCACAACAAAATGATAAATTAGTTTAATTAAAATTTATATTGCTAACTTTTGTACAATTGGAGTATCATATTCATAACATATCAATCATTAATCTAAACATTCAAGAATTATAAATACTTTATATATGACTATTTAAATCAAATTGTATTACATAATGGACCACCCATCGGTTTAATTGGTAGTCGAGTTACATGATTTGGATTTTTAGGCGGATCTTATAAAATAATTTAAAGAAAGATTTTATAAAAAAAAATGGATTACATATAATGCCATTGGTTTTACTGGCTAAATCACGGGTCTAGATTGGGTTTCAAAACACTGAATATATCGTTTCATATGTAACATTTAAATGTAAATATACTATAAAAATAAAAATTTCTATCATATAAATTTTAGTTTATTTGAAAAATAATCCCGCCCTTTGAAGAGCGGGTTAGAATCTAGTATATAGTTAAAATACAATAGAAAACAGTAAATGACAACATTCAACTGTTTTAAGCAGTAAAAATAACATTTAAGTATTAGTTACAACAACCGCTACAGACAACTTGACATTCACAAAGACGCATGATTTTGGGTTTAGGAGTGCAATTACAATCCTTAGGCATAAGTGAAGGGTGTCAATGGGGATTTTGAACCTGGATTATGGGAGGTCAAAGAGTACAGAACAACCATTTCTACTACAGATTTTTTTTTAACAAATACTATACAATTTTATTTATTTGGCTATTTGGTGTCATGTGACCCTTTTAATAGGGCTGGACACAAGCCGAGTACCCAATATTTTTGCTATACTTAGTACTCGGTTTGGTTTGTGCGAGTATTTTAATTTTGGACTTATATTTAGTTTGTTAAAAACAAGTACTTGTATTTGTTAAAAACAAGTACTTGTATTTTTAAGTACTTGTATTTTTAAGTACTTGCAAAAAATTGATCGACTTACAAGATACTTACCTTGTTTTATTATTTGTTACTTGAAAATTATTTATAAATTACTTGATAATTATTGATAAATTATTTGATAATTAAACTAAAATTTAAAAGTAAATAAATTTATTATATATAATAATATATCATTATTTTTCTTTTGTCATTATTTTTCCTATATTTTAGTTATTCGTAAAATAAAATATATTAAAAAGGAAAAAAAAAATCCAAAATACTATATAAATATATCACTTATGTTTGATTTATTTATAAATATTGAAATATAATCAAGTTATTTTACTATGATTTAAGAAAATGAATCTTTGTTTATTAACAAAAACGAGTAATAAATCAAAAACGTCAAATAATTAATTTTATTCTATTATTTTATATTTTTAAAAATTTAATAGACTACTTAATAATAATACACGACTTGTTTAGAATAAGTATTTAATTTTAAAAATCATAGACTATTCAAGTAAAGAGTAATTATAACCATTAATGCATAAATTTTAATTAACCAATGAAATATATATTACATATTTAATAAATTAAATAGTATATAACAAGTAATCGAACAAGTAAAAGATAACAAGTAATTCACTAAATAACGAGTCAAGTAGTTAAAAAAAAAGAACTTGATACTTGACTTGTACTTGCGAGTAATAAAATGTGTTTACTTGTTACTCGACTTGAGTGTAACAAATACTTATTTTTCAAGCCGAGTCAAGTCAAGTATCAAGTACAAAACCGAATATTAAACATTTGTGTCCAGCCCTACCTCGTAGGCCTTAGTGGGTCTGTCCCTGCGTGTGCAAAGGAAACAAGTGGTACGTGGACCGCCTTTGTCTGTGCATGATCCACTGAACAGTTGTTTCGAAGGACAGTAAGCAGGTTCTTGCGTTGCTACGCCACTCGGTTCTTCTGATTGTTCACATGTCAGAAAATATAGAAAGAAAAATATTTTAACCAAAACACCCTTCATCTAATTATGAGGTACTATTAGTTTATTACTTTGTGAAATTCGGAGAAAAGAAGGACACAAGAAGCCATAAAATAGCAGTAAACTTCATATTTTGTCTTTTCTTTTGGGCGTTTTTGGTTGATTGTAGCCTTGTAGATTATGGTTTCAGTTGAAATTGATATATAGCTGCTTTGCTACTTCTTTGCACCTCATATTTTGGGAATTGCTCTACATAAGTTATATAAATTATTATTATTATTATTATAATAATAATAGTTATTATTATTATTATTATTATTATTATTATTATTATTATTATTATTATTATTATGAGTATTACTTTCTTACAATATATTACCATAAATTGTATTGTTTGAAATATGTATTCTTTTTTTTAATCAAATATGGGTTTCTTTTTAGACCAGGATTACCCAAATCTTAAGATTAGAATGTTATTTAGAAAATAGAAATGACGTGGCATAAAAAATAATGGACCTCTAGATCCAGAAAAAGAAGACTAGTAACAACAAACTACACTTAAGAAAATATGGGGAATCAACGTTTTTATAAACAAAATTTGATATGAATTACGTATTTTATATTATAAAGTCTCTATTATATCGAAGCAGAGAATTTTATTAAATTACATAATTTATGAATTAGTTTTCTTTTGAAATTTTGTATATACATTCTTATATATTTTTTTTGGATTTAGGCATTTTATCAGGATTAAAAAAACTCAACCAAAACCAACCCGAAAATATAGATTTGGTTTGAGTCTCAATCCAGGGCAAAGTACCTATTGGATATTTTTGACATGTGGAACTCGGTTCGGGTCCATATCTTACTCGAGATCCAATCGGGTATTCGAAATATTTAAATTGTTGTGTGTATATTAGATATATTTTGGTATTTATGATAACTTTTTAGTATTACAAATATTTTTTAAGTTTCAAGTTTGGGTTTTTCAGTTATACTTTCGAGTTTCAGGTAAATTTTCAAATTTGAAATTATATTTTAGATATTCAAATAACTTTTGTGTATTTTTGGTTAATTGGGTCAAATTTCTAGCAAAATTTTAAGGTTTTTTTGGGTATTTAAATTTTGGATATTTTTCTGGATTTTTGGGTATTTTCTTGGGTCTACTTATGTGTAATGTAGAAAAGTGTTAATAAGAGTTTATCAATATTAATTAATTATATTAAAATTGTAGATATGTTCGGAGATTTGGAAAAAATATTGTTAAATAAATATTGAAAGATTAATAACTTGGCGAATTTATAGCAATACGGTTGAAGATAATAAATATTGTTATGTATAAAGTTAAAAGTGGCGTTACAGTTATGAAAGTCAATCAAAGATAAAATCTTAGGAAAATCTTATTTTAATAATATAGATTAAATGATAATGTGGTATAGTTTAGGAAAATAAAAATAGGATCACAAAATATTAATGAGTAGGTGCAACAACTTTTTTTTATAAGTGAATATTTTTGGATATTTTTTTTTATAGTATTTTGTAAATGACAGGAAATCAATTTAAAAAAATACAGGAAATGAACGTTAAAATATAAGAAATAAGAGGGCCAACGTGTAAATATTTACTTAGCTTTAAATGAGAGAATCGGAAAATAGAAAATTGACAAACAAGAAAATTAAATAATAGATTAAAATCATTAAACCAAAGAAGAACCCTCCAAAAAGAAAAAAAAACAAACCAAAACTAAAACACTCTTCTGGGTTGCGTCTTTGTCTTGCAATAAAAACTCGGAGACGCAAAGGAAGTGTCGAACGTTTCGTAAACCTCGCTTCGCCGCCTCTCGGTTTTCGACTCGGTTCCAACTCGACTCAGTGACCGAATCGTTTTAAAAACGTGTCTGATCGTCGCTTCGGGTTTTAATAACGGGATTAAGCGATTAAATTTGCGGGTTTTTATTTATTCGGTAGACAATAAAAAAAACTCAGAACTTTGTGTTGGAGATTGAAAAAAAGTTGAGGGCTTTACGGGATAATCTGACTGTTTATATAATTTGGGTTTGTGTGTGTGTGGCCAATGTTGGATTTTCGAGACGGTTGGTAGGCGGCAGAGTTAGTGTTTATTGAGAATGGGAGAAAGTTATGAACTTGAAGAAGGAGAGTTTAATTGTTCTGCTAATGATGATGACGTTGATCTCTCCTACATTGTGAGCCTTCTTCTTGTTTCTACAAGTTTTTTCATTAAAAGAGTGTTCCTTGTGTTGGTATGATGTGTGTCTAATTATGATGCTTGAAAGTTGAAGGTCTTTGGTTAATGATGTTTGGTTTCTTCTTATCTGTTTAAAAACACTAGTCGTTATTGTAGTCAGCAAGACTGTACTTGAAGAGTAAAAGCTTATTTGAACAGTACCCTGTGTTTATAAGGCTAATAAGTTTTCTGCATCGCAATTCTCTTAGATATAGCTCTTATAAGATATCTCAAATGCTGGCGCCTTATTCTGTTGAATAGTGAAGCTTCTGAGTGCTGTCTCTTAGTCGTATTATATTTATGTTGAAATCAAGCTTTGTTGCTTTGTGTATTGAAGGACAAGAAGATAGAGAATGTACTAGGCCACTTTCAAAAGAATTTTGAACTGGGATCCTTGGATATGTTTGGTAAGTAATATTATCAAATGGCTTTAGGGAGGAAGTATTGTTGAGAGGTGAGATGTAATTTTGATAGAATGATATGATTTGGTCAGGTCCAATAGTCTATAAATATGGATCATTTTTGCCCACTTACAAGCGTTCGCCTGTGGTGCCACCATCTCAAAGGAGTTCCATGGGGAACAGTGACGTGCAAAGATTTCCAAACAACTTACCCGTGAAGGTATTTGAATTTGAAGATAAAAAGGCATATCTGATAGTGAAAATATCTCCTTGTATTTGTGTTTTCATTACGAATTATTTTGAAGAAATCTAGACCTTTTAGTCGGTCAATGCTTGTTCTGATTGTTACCTAGTTACATATGAGTAGTACTAAATTGTTTTTTTTTTTGTTGCGCAGAGTGTTGTTCAGAAGTTTCAGTCATTACCTGCTACATCTTGTAAATCAGCAAGTATTCAGGATTCTCAGACAAATCAGTCTTCAGGATTCCTTTTACCTCATGCTTCTGGTACGGTTACCATAAAGAAAGAAGAGGCAAGAATACCAGGCAATGATTTGTCTGATCATAAGCCGATAAGAGTTCGGATCAAAATGGGTTCTAAAATCTTGTCTCAAAAGGTCACGATGGTTTGCAATGATCTTGGTCTTGGTGATTCCCCAAATTCACCAACCCGAAACAGCCATGATAATAGTAGCAGAATGCTGCCACATACATCTCAGGAAAAGACAAGTGACTCTCCGTCCCGTATTCTTCAGGTAGATTATTCTTTTGTTCAAACTACTTTTTTGTGTGGATTAAGTGGTTCGATTTTAATGCCAACTTAATGTTAACTTCATGAAACAGGAAATGACTGCCATCCCTGTCCCGGAGGATCTACTGATGTCCCCTCTTCCCGAGAGTCTGCTTAATTTGAAGGATAAGGAGAAGCGATATACTTTATTACGCAATGAAACAGTTACTAAGGCAGGGAAGGGTTCTTTTATGGAGACACAAAACAAGTCTTCTGATGTTTTAGGCTGTGGGATAACTCCAAATGGAAGGAAAAGGAAAGCGGTTGACTGCTTTAATGCTACCACTTTGAATGAAACTTTATCAGTTGGTGAGGCGAAGAAGCAAAAAGTTATGTCCACTGGGCCCTTACCCAGGGAGAGCTCAACTTGTGGTTTAGGAGGGATAAATTCTACTAGTGATGGGTTTACAACAAAAGTAACTTGCAGAAAGGTACTAAAAAGGATGTAGAAGGTGATCCTAGAGTCGCATTTGCTAAGTCAAACAAAATGAAGGTTGTTGGGAAACATGCTGAGAAGGAGAAAAAGACACATCCAATAAAGTTGAAACAGAACAGTAGCAAAAGTAGATATGGTGATAAAGTTTTATCAAATATGCCTTCCAAGGATACTGCAAGTATAATTCAAAATAGCATGGGAATTGGGCCTGATTCTGCGCTTGCACCTTCCTCCACTAGTCTTGACCATGATCTTTGGGCCCAATGTGATAGCTGTGAAAAATGGCGGCTACTGCCCTTTGGCGTGAAACATGACAAGCTGCCTGAGAAGTGGGTGTGTAGCATGCAAACCTGGCTGTAAGTATCTAATGTATTCTGTTTCTATCTACATCCACTCACTTTCTCATATATATGGTACAGTTTGTATCTTGTGCTCCTTTCTTGTTTCAACCACTAGTCATTTTTGGTTGTTATCATGGTTAGTCTGGATCAAGTTTCATAGTTCATTATAGCAGAAGTCTTCTGAACCGTATTAAGGCCTTGTTCCATAAAACGGCTAGGTCAAGTGGCAAAGATATGAAACTGTATTGATAACTCGTTTACTTACTTTCTGAATTTGGTCCTTCAACCTTGTGTACAATCTTTAGTTTATTAAATTATTCGATCT
The DNA here is from genome assembly GCA_905132765.1 of Moricandia arvensis. Lineage (NCBI taxonomy): Eukaryota > Viridiplantae > Streptophyta > Magnoliopsida > Brassicales > Brassicaceae > Moricandia > Moricandia arvensis. The sequence goes on from CAJHQP010000932.1 coordinate 111,624, forward strand.
CCTTGACATCCTTCCTGAAATATTTTGTAGGCCTGGGATGAATCGTTGTGGCCTCAGCACGGAAGAGACAACAAGCGCTATTAAATCCCTTCATGATAAAGGCTACCAATCTTTAACTTCTGGTTCTTTGCCTAATCTAACTGTGAAAAAGCCACAAGGAGTTTCAAGCAATATCCTGCTTGATGCTGCAAAGCCTACGAAAAGTACCTCACACGTGCTTAAAATAAAAAACATAAAGCTGCCGCTAACAACTCGTAATGCTGCTCAGACATCCACAGACTTTGGTGTGTCACAGAAATTTTCCCAGGATAAGATTGACGAGAGAGCAAAAGGGCGACCAGCAGGTCTGTTCTAGCCTTTGACAGCTACTGTACATTTGTAACGCACTTGAGATTCTTTTTTGAATCAAAATAATTTGTCATTATCGTAGGTACTGGTATTCAGATAAAGATCAAGAAGGAGAAGGAGGCAAATGAAAGTTGCAAAAAAATCAAGACTGGTGATGGCAGCAAACTCTCCAGAGATGTAAAAGCAGAAGAAATTCATTGTAAACAAGAACTGGATTGTACTCCAGCAGAGAGGAAAACAAAGCGTCATGACAATGATTTATACCCTTCGGATGTAGAGCGAGCCACAAAGAAAAGATTACTCCCATTGATAAAGAAAACTGACCACCAACCTCAATCGACAACTGGGAGCGGCTCTTTAAGCATAAAAGCTCATGGCCTTATCAACAGTCCTGTGAGTAACAGGAACCAGCCAAAACCAGAAGTATGTAAACAGAACACAAACTTTGGTGATGTGTCTCGCACAAGTCTGAAAACGTTCCTCGAAAATAGAGCTGGGGTTAAGAATGTCAATGCCATTACTCATGAGACTGTGGAGAGATCCTCTCAATCTGTGAATGATATACTTCAAGAGGCTGAAAAGCTGAAAAAGCTTGCTGACTGTTTAAAGGTCAGATTTTATCTGAAGTTCCACCTGCTATCATTAAACAAATGATGGAACATTAATATGAACCACTGCTGTCTTTCTTCTAACTATTAATTTGGATGTCTTTCTATCTCAATGAACACAGAGCTCTGGATTTGACTCTGAATACAAGGAGGTCAACTTCAAAGCGGCTCTCATGTTTCTACGTGGAGCTTCGCGTCTGGAAATGTCCAGTACCGAGAAAGTGGAAGATGGGAGGATGAGCCATGTTGAAGCGTACCATACTGCTGCAAAACTTTCAGAGTAAGTGCATGATTGTGCTTGCTCATTCTTTATAGCTGAGGAAACTGCTCAGCAGTTAGGTTTTGGTCAGTTTGACAGAATGCTGTAGATTATTTATGAATCTTGTGGCCACTGAACACTTGGCTTGTTTGTCACAGAAGCTGTGCCCATCAATATGAAAACAATAAAGAAATGTCTGCAGCTGCTTTGGCCTATAAATGCATGGAAGTGGCCTGCATGAGGGTAGTGTATTGCAGAAGTCTAGGTGTGAGTGGAGAATGGAATGAATTGCACAAAATGGTACAGATGACTCCTCAAGGTAACATTCGGATTTTTTCTGTCAGTTCTCTTTTAATGTTATTGAATTCAGAATTTTAGTAGTTTTCATTGTCTAAAATAGTCCTCAGTTATTATATTCTGTTCATTTGATTGTTTCTTCAGGTGAATCACCCTCATCATCTGCATCTGATGTCGATAGCTTTTGTCATCAAGGAGTGATTGATAAGTTCGCTAAAACAAAAAGAGGGTTTTCCCATGTTGTTGGAACCCTTCTCCCTGTTGCTAGAAACCATCAAAATTTTGGTCCGCTGCTGCAATTTGTAAGTTATCCCATATACATCAATTATTGAAGTGATACATTAGGAGCATATGAAAAAAGTGAGCTGGGTTTGATTTTTTGAAACCTCAACTTTTCCAGTCCTTTAAATTGGTTGAGAAAAAAAAATAGATAGACCAAAGAATACTTTCCTTATATCTCTAGTGCAACACATGATGCACTAAAAGGGATATATTGTACTAGATTTTTTTCATGGATAGTTTATATTGAACTAGAGTTGTTAGTTGAACAAGTTCCTAGAGCTCCATAGGGGATTTAGTGAGAGAGACTGATGTGTGCGTAGTTGAACATATCACTCTCCTTTCATTGCATACATGATTTTCCGAATTGGTAATGTATAGTGTGGACAACTAAGGTCCTTCTGTCGCATAAGCTGTGCCAAATAAAGCTGATATTTTATTTTGATCTGATACAGACAGAGAGTATGAATCTGGCAATGAAAGCATCGGCAAAATCCCAACATGCTCTTGGAGCAGTAACTGTTGTCACCTCTGAAGAAACTTTGCACAAAGACTGTGTCTCTGCAATCAAGAACGTTGTTGATTTTAGTTTCCATGACGTGGAAGCGCTTATTCAGAGGATTGAGGTAGCCAAGGATGTTCTCAGTTCATCAAAAGTCCGTGGCCCTTAGTGTTGATCTCTATTTTGTACATAGGCTCTGGTCCTATAAAGAATAGAATAGTGTTTCAAGAAGAGAAACCCAGAGGCTTGGATCTAGATTTCCTTGGGTTTCTTGAACTTCCATAGAATAGTCTCATTAATTAGCAAATTTTGTAAGGCCTATCATTCAAGGCTCTGATTAACTATAGAATATCTGTAGAAAGAGTAGTAGGTTGCTTAGATATAGTCATTTATGAGATTGGATAAGAGTTGTGACAAGACACTGCTCTGTGCCATCTAATTCTGTTTCATTTGGTTACAAACTTTTTATTGAAAGGGAAACATTTTTTTTTTCGGTGATCATGTTCAGCATAATCAGCTCTCTTTATGTATACATCTGTTTTGTCATCTTGCCGAGTAAATATTTTTTTCTCTGAGAGAAAAACGATAGTGATTTCTTTTTAACACATAGTAGATCATATTATGTTGAACAACTTTTTTTCTCGCATAAACACCTATAGTGGCATTATCGCTTTTGCATTTGCTATTTAGTGTCCGTTCTTTATGATTTAGTTTTAGACAATGCATACTTGCAGCTTAATGTTAATTTTGGTACATTTTAAGTGGCAACAAAGTAGTAATTGATGCAAACTTCTTGTTAAACCCAATAAAGTAGTAAGCAGCAAATCTGTAGCTAGTTCTCCTGTCTTGCTTTTCATCTAAAAGAAGACAAGGACCAGGATGATATGTTTCATTCGTTTCCTGGTTTTGCTCTTTGTATCTGTAGTTACTTCTCCCTTGAACCCAAGCAAGATGCCAATATGATGATGCTCTTCTGCTTTTATATTCACTGGGTTGATGGTTGGGTGTTCTCTTCTCCATCACACCATTCCTAAACACTGCATTTCAGTAGAGAGTATAAACACTTCTTCTGGTTTAGCTTCGGGTTTTGACTCTGTTATTTGTTAACTTCTGGCTCAGCTCAAGCCAAGCCGCAATGGCTAGCTTGCAGCATAACCTTATTGCTCTTTCTTCTTCTTATGGTTAAATTTGATTCTATTGCATCGCTAACAACAATTTCTCTCTCCACAAAATTTCACGGATCAGCTTGAAAGCCTCATGACAATCTCTACACATCCTCAACTTGGTCTGAACCGTCAATCCAAAGGGTAAAACAAAAAAAACCATGAAAAATGTGATCATACTACTACTTTCCCTGAAAAAAGGACTACTTTCCCTCTGTCATCTTCTCTAAATCCTCCATAAACCTCTCAGTCTCACCTCTCTCATCACACGACACATCCCAAACATGAATAGCATTCTTGCCTACCTACACTAGAGTAGGCGCTAATAGCACTAGCCGACATATACTGATTCGCAGGCCCAGCTCAAATAGTAAGAGGGCCTCTATCCGAAGTCAAAACAACGTCGAATGATCTAAACACCTTCAGGAGTATTATTATACATACAATAATATAATATATTTTATGAGCAACCATCTTTATAACCAACGAAAACTCTAGCATAGCCAATTAGCTGACAAAAAATATGGACAATTTTTTCAAATAGTTTTTTTTTCTAGTTTCTGTCACCAAAAAAGTTTTCAATTGAAAAAAAATTAAAAAAGTTTTCAGTGAGAAAAATAACCAAAAATATTTTAATTGAAGAGACAAAAGACATTTATATCCTTTTCTTTGTAGATATATAAATGAAATAAATAATGATAAATAATGTTTTTTTATAATTTCTAATTATATGTTTTCACATTTGAACTTTTTATAATTTTTTTTGATTTTTTTCAATTTTTTTTAAAAAAAAATCAAAATTCAAAAATGCATTTTGGAACCATCTTAAAAAAATTATTTAGAAAATTTTAATATTTATTTATTTATTTATTTAAATTAAACATCACTGCTAAAACGACATCCCTTGACTCTAAAATTTAAAATTTAGATTAGTTAAACCCTTAATCTATAAAAGGAGAATTTCAACTTTACCACTTCTGTTGCACCACTTTTCAACTTTACACTCAAAGTAAGGATATTTTCAAAAATACCTAATTCATTAATGGGTAAATGACTAAAATAACCCTCCTACCATTCAACCATAATTACGTGTTCTTCTTCGTGAGAGAAGAAACGACGACGACGACGAGTTGTCGAGGAACGGCGACGACAGCGAGATCGACCGAGGAGAACAAGATCGAGCCACTCTCACGAAGATCGACACTCGAAAACCTCGGAAATGTCGAATTCTCAGCTTGAATCAGACCTTGTAAGTAATTTTTTCTGATTTTGTTGTTTCGATCTAAGAGAAAGAGTTACCGATTAATAGTGGGATCTAAAGAAAGAGTTTCGATAGTGAATATTGAGTTTTGAAGTAATTTATAACACTTAGTAAATTTGGGTTCTAGAGATCTAGGATTTTGTTACGAATAACACATAAGATTGATTTTGACTTGATCTTTCAATAGATGCATATAAAAGAAAAGAGTTTTTGATAGTGAACATTGCATTTAAAAATTTATAACCCCTTGTAAATTTGGTTTTCAGATAAGTAGCGATGAGGTTTGCTCAACATTGAGATTGAGATTACCTGCGAGGATTTGTGATGGAACATGACCACTAGACATTACGAAAGTCATTATCCAACATTACAACATGGACTATGTCGATAAGGTCGCATATATATTAGGAAAGGAAGAGTTCTCTAAGATAGAGAATTCACAATAGGAAAGATTGTGAAGCTGGCTAGAAATAATAGAGTTCATTTTTCGGGTGATTTGTTCCATTTCTTCATGCAACGAAGAGTAATGACAAAAGGGGAAGGTCTGTGGTTTACATTCGCAGATAAACCTATGAGATTTTCCAGGCGAGAATTCTTCCTGACAACTGGCTTAGTTTGTGGGGAAGATCTATCAACATTAGAGGTGAAGTACAAAAGGACGAAACCTTATTTATGGATGCTATGCAAGAGGGACAGGTTCACCGTGAGTAGCTTGTACGAAATTGTTAAGACAGAAAGCAAAACAAATGCCAGAATCTGAAAGATTAAGTCTGGGACTTGCAATTATCACAGAAGGGGTAATCATTGCAGAAGGTACGAGCTCTCTAATTCCAAAGGAAAGATTGATGCAATATAGGAACTATGATATGTTTTCCAACTTTGCTTGGGGTAAAAAAGCTTATAGCGTCTTGTCAAAAAGTGTTAAAAGTCTGAGTGAAAGTTCGTGGAGTAGAGATAGTTATGAAGTGAGCGGTTTGGTGCTAGCCATAAATCGGTGGGCAATGTCATCAGTTCCAGCGCTTGGTAAAGCTTTAGGAAGACCATGCGAGAAAACCTCCTCTGCAGATCCCTTGTGTCTACAATGGGAATCAACAAGTTCAACGACAATTGCTCAAGTTTTAGAGGTGGAGAAGATTAAAAATGTGAGTTTTTATAAACCCTTATAAATTTATCTGTTCATTATTTTAGAAATGTTTTAAAAAGGAGATTTACAAACAAGAGATTATAAATGTGGTTTCATACAATTTTATAAATCTGTGAACAATATCAATATTAGGTGTTTAATTTTATAAAGAGGTTGTAAATATAGTGTTATAAGGTTCTATACATTTAGAAACAAGAGATTAACAAATACATTTATTTTATTTTATTACAGGTTGTGGTTAATACATTTATTGGATTCCATGAAGAATACAAGCATTTGGTGAACCCAACAGATCCTGATGACATGGACTTCGATAGAATTGTACAGCTAGTTCAGCAAGGATACGAAATAAAGAAAAGCGATTGGAAACAAAAATTTGTGGATCTTTTTGTTGCAATAGAAGAGATAAGTCAACAGCGCAAGAAAAAAGACAAAGATGTAGAGCATGAGGAGAATGTGGAACATGGCGAAGATGAAGAGCATGGGAAAGATGATGGTAGAAAAGATAAGGAGCAACGCGAAGATGAAGATCATTCGACAGATGTAGAACATGGGGAAAATGTGGAAAGTAGACAAGATGAAGAGCATAGAAAAGCTGGAGAGCATAAGAAAGATAAGGAGCAACCAAAAGGTACAGATCATTCTAAGTCCAAAAGTGAGAAACTTGATAAGTTAATCCAAATGGTTTATAATTTGGATAAGTGAGTAGAGAAGATCGAGAATTTCTTGGGAATTGAGGTAAGCAAATAAATTTATCAATTACTTGTCGTTTTTCATATGTTATATTCTGTAAGAATTTAAAATGTTTTATTTTTTTGAAGGTACATCACAATTCATCAAATAAAGAAGATCCTCAGAATGAAGTTATTTCTCTTGATAGAAACTGTGCACCAGATGTTGAAAATGAAGAAGAGATACGTGATGATGAATTAAATTCTGATGGTAGAAGAAGTGCACGAGATGATGAAAATAAAGAAGAGATATGTGTTGAAGCAGCAAATTCTGATAAATCCCATCAAGCGGAAGAGAATATTATTGGAGAAAATGAAGATACAAAGATAACCACTCCAGAGGATGACACAAAAAAAGTTGAAGAACAAAGTGGCATGAAAGAGAAATCACAGGTATAAGTCTTAAAATAATTTACATGGGCTTATAAATTTAATTTCTTACTTTTGTAGGTTACATCGTCTACTCCAACATTCACTACTCCAAACTTTGATACAAGGGTATAAATTTAACATATTTTATAAAGCCTTATAAAGTTTAATGTATTAAGTTTAAACATCTACTTGTTTGCCAGGTTACCTCGCCTACTCCAACATTTAATAGTCCTAAGTTTGATCTTCTTTCCCAAGAAAGCCGTCATATTGGATCTAGGGTAAATGAGGTATTTTATACAGCCTTGTAAACTAATTCCTAATTGATAAGTTCGTTTTGACAATTTTGTAAAACGTTTTGGATGAATCAAGTTTTTTTGGGAGAAGGCAGTCAGAAGTCTGTTTTTCAACATCTAATGAAGGAAAAAAAGAGATTGGTCCAACAAAAAGACCAGGTTTGTTTTATTGTAGGTTTGTTTTATTGTTTTATATTGTTTTATTAAAAAGGAAGTCTTGGTAAAAATGATTTTATTTGGTTTATAGGTAAATGATGATGTTGAGCTTCCACTCAAGAAGAAGAAAAAGACTGAAATAGATAATGTTATACTAAGAAGAAGCGAACGAGGTCAAATACCATCCATTCATACACAGCCACCATTTACAGGAGCAAAGAAGAAACATCCTATAATTCATCCATTTGAACCAATTGATAAAACCAGAAAGGAAAAGATGAGAGAATGGAAAATGTTAAACAAATATAAGTAAGTTTAATTTTATAAAGTATTATAGATTTAATAAGTTGATATTTTATAAAGTATGTCTCTTGATGTAGGAAACTATTAATCAATAAAGAGAAAGTAAACACAAAGTGGTTTTCAGATCTTGAAACTCCAGGAAAAAAGCTTTCAAAAATTGTTAGACTACATGAAAACCTCTTTAGAATCAATTGTAAAATTATCTTATTCTTCATTAAATCATTATATAATAGCTTTGGGATCAATGTTTGTTATTTTTTGTCTCAGCATATTGAAGCAGGTTTGGAGTTGTTGAAAATGAGAAAGATTAACAACCCAGATTTGTTTCTGAACAAAACCGCCTTAGTTGTTGGAGTGAAATTTCTTGAAGAAATAGATGAACTTTATGATGTGTTTTTAGATGACAAGGAAGGTTTCCAGTTTGGAAGTAGTTTTGGCAAGTACAACATCGAGAAAAAATATTAGCTTTCTCTATTCGGCTATTGCAGTTGAAGAAAAACATTGGCTTGGGATTGTTGTCAACTTGAAGAAGAGAAGTATCACATCATTCAATTGTGCAGCGCTGAAGAACGAAGTTGCGAGTGTGAGCTCTTACGTCAATGCATATGCGGTGGTTTTCCCTTTTATGATTCGCTATATCTTCAAAGATATCAACATGGATACAAGTAAATTCGCTATAAATGTTGTGTCTGAAGGTTTACCACAAGTAAAATGATTATAACTACTTATAAACTTTTAAATGATAGATTTATATTCTAGATTGAATACGATTATGTTATAATTTATCTACTATGTTCTTTAGCCTAATATATTACTAACACATTTCTGTTTTAGGTCTTAAAAATAAAAGAAAGTGGAGTATATGCATTGAAGATAATAGAGTGTCATGCTATGCATATAGTAGACTTCAGAAAGTTGTGTGCAGAAAACATTGCAAACATCAGAGAAAAGTTGGCAGTTGATATCTTCTCGGAGTTACAGTGAGCATGAATGGGAGGATGACTAAAATTTATCCTTGATTCTAGTAATATGTGCACAAATATTATGTTTTCAGCTATTTAATGAACTTTGTTTGTAGAACTTTGAAGGTTATAAGAATGCATAAGAATATAACTTGGATTTATGAAATTCTTTTTATGGTTCTGGTTTAATTTACATTACAAAAGAATAAAACTGGTTCGTAGAATATAACCTCTTATAAATTTAGATATTATAATGGTTTAAAAGGTGTTCTAAAAATAGTGATAAGAAAATAATCTATTAGAAACAAAATTAAGTATTATGCATTCGTAGTGTAGTGTATAAAGGTTCATAAAAAATGAATTAGAATTAATAAAACTCACTTTTAATCTATTATAAAACTTAGTTATATGATATTATAAAGGTTTATAAAATGTTATAAAGTAAGTAATAAAACTTTATAAAACAAAAGCATGTTGTGCAATGAGAATGTGATGTGGCCTAGTGGCCAACTATGCTAACTTAAGTCTTCAGTTCGGCAAGCAAAAGTTCGATGTAGGGATTGTACAATAATTATGTTTTTTATCATTTAACAAAGAAATGGCAAAACCGTAAATTTCATCTTCATCTTCGTTACACGACACGGAAACACATGTCTTCTTCTCCTTTATTGTTTTTTCCTTTTTGCCGACAGTACTTCCTTTATAGGTTTAATTTCAAATCTCCTATTATTTTTCTTCTATGCTTTCTTCATCTTTCTCTATGCCCCGAAATTACAAGAAGAAGAATCAAGATTTAGCGATCCCATCTTAAATCATTATCGTGGCAAAAGGTAAGAGACCCCAAAAGTAATTGAACTTCATTACCTATTTTTATCTCTTTTCTCTTTCCTTTAGTATATAGACTCTAAATCGAAATGAATAATTGTTGGGAAACTAATTGAGTTTACCTAAGATGTCAATTGGTTGAATGCATGTCGTTAAATTTCGATATGAATTCACTCTCTTGATATCTGTTTTTTGTTATCTCCGTCAAAAGCTATGAAATTGTTACTTGTAAGTATGTCGTGTTCTGAGATTCAAACTCGAGATTCTTACTTTTTTGAACTATTCGAGTTTTGTTGAATCAATTTTTGTTGAGTCATGCTTTTGAATCGAGTTTTGCAAATTAGGGTTTTAAAAAGTATTAACCGTTATGTGAGCTTTTGTATTAGAATAGATGAAAATAATTTATAACACTTTATAAAGATTATGAGACTTACAAGATGATTAAACTTGAAATTCTCCCTTAAGGTATGACTAATTTTTTTTTTAATGTGTGGTTCTGTCTATAAGGTTGTAGGTGTCTTTCGTATTTCGTTTTAAGGAGTAACCAAGGATGAAAAATTTGAAGAAAAAAGAAAAACTTTTGTCTATTGCCAAAGGTTGGGAAGTAGAAGTCTCTCCTAAAGAAGAAGGGTTCAAAGGTTCTTGGTATAGAGCTATCCTCCAGCAAAATCCGGCGAAAGTGAAAGGGGAAAAACTTCGAGTTTGTTATAAAACTTTGCTCAACGAAGACGGTGTAAATTTTTGCACAGAAACAATTGAAAGATGTTTTATCCGGCCAGTCCAGCCAGATTGTCTTTATGAAGATGTCGTATTGAAGGAAGGGTCGGCAGTTGATGCGTTTTATAGTGATGGATGGTGGAATGGTGTTATTGTAGTTGAAGTGTCAGATGGTAGTTTTTTGGTTTACTTTGATGATCCACCAGACATAGTTAGATTCAAGAGAAACCAACTAAGACCTCATGCTGAGTGGACCGGCTCTAAATGGGTCACAAGCAAAAATAAGGTATTGTATTCTTTGTATGTTAATGTTTTAAAATTTTGAATTGTTAATGGATTTAGCTTATATATGATTGTTTTTGTAATTGAAGGAATTGAGTAAAGACATGTTTAGCACATGGAAGTTGGTAGAAATGAGGCGTAAGATTTGGAAAAGGGAAGATATTTGGGTCCAAGCATTAGTACTTAAAGAGATTGAAGGGGGTGATAGAAGAAAATTTATGATCAAAAGATGTACTAGCTCACAACATTTGAGTGATGATGGGAAACAAATAATTACTACAGTTGATATTTGCAAAATCATGCCATCTCCTCCTCGCAATCGTTTTGCAAAGCACATGTTGCTAGATAATGTTGAAGTATTTGTTGGATATGGGTGGCGCAAAGGTCAAGTGAAAGCAATTATCAAAGACGACCAGTACGCAGTGAGTATCAAGGCCACAAAAGAGGAAGCGGTTTTTAAAACATCTGAGGTTAGGCAGGTTATGGAATGGCAAGATGGTGTTTGGATTCACGCACATATGGTATTTTCTAACACATAAGTTGTGTATAATTTTTTTAATTTTAAAATGTCAACAAATCATTGAAACATTACTTCATATTTTTTTTCAGAAAGAATTTGAAAAAGAAGCCAGAGAGAATGTTGCTACCCCAACCAAAAGCACTCCAGCGAGTAACAGTAACACCACTCCTATTTTACAAACCACGGAGGATGATATAATGCGTGATGCTCCCACCTTAATTGCAACACCTCAAGAGACCTCCAATAATGCTCATGTAATGAATGATACTGACGCACCAAATATAACCCCTCAGGACTCCTTTCAGGAAACACCAATAGATAATTATGATTTTCTAACAGACTCTTTATAAAGAGACTTGTAAACTCTTTATAAAGACTTATTAATCTTTGTAAAATAATTTATAAAGCCTATATACTCTTTATAAAGACTTATAAATCTACATAAATTATTTATAAAGGACTATAAACTCTTTATAAAGACTTATAAATCTACATAATTTTTTTTTATAAATTATATAAATCTTTATACAAAAATTTATAAAGGCCTATAAAGTCTTTATAAAGACTTATAAATCATTATAAAATTATTTATAAAGGTCTATAAATTTTATACAAAGGTTTATAAATCTATATAATATATTATTTTCAAACATTATCTAAGTATATTCGAGAAATAATATTTATAAAGGTTTATAGAAACTAATTAGCCAAACCTTATAAATTTTAAAAAGCGTTACTAGAACGGGTTTATAAATGGGGGTTAAAGATAGACAAATCTAATTGGGCCTAAACTAAAAGAGAAGGCCCTAAATTAAAAGAAAGAGAAAGCAATAGTTAGGGATTTCATCGCCGTTCTGGGAATCTTCGGATTATCTTTCTTCATAACTTATTGGGGCTACTTCTCTTCAATTTCTCTAAACGACGGTAATGTGGTTCTTTTCCTCTTATATTATTCTTCTTCGTCTCAGCCTAAATAGATTTATACACGATATTGGATTTGATTTAGGTTAAAGTTTGGGGCTTTAGGTTTATTTCGAACCATTGAGATTTTATTGATCGGTTTTTATTGGTGCTACTTCTTTCTGACTTCTCTTAACAGATGGTAGTGTAGTGCTTTTCCTCTTATATTCTTCTTCATAGTTTCCGCCTAAATAGATTTATACATGATATTGGATTTTGATTGTGGTTAAGTTTGGGGTTTAGGTTAAGTTCGAACCATTGAGATTTCAAACGTCAATTTTCGTAAGTTATTATATTTATAACATATAATTTCCCTCTTGACTGTATCAGGTGAAACGATGAGTACCGATGATGAGATTGATTTGCCAAAAAGATTATTGGAACATGGAACAGAAGAAAACGCCTTGAAAAGAATCAACAAGCATTGCAACCTGAAGTTAGTGGGTAAAGTTGAAAAGGTTATGGGTTGTGAATTCAGAGTGCTTGAAGATTCCTTCTTGAGTCCTATAATTAAAATGGCGAAGAGGGAGAAAATATGGTTTTTTCAAGGAATTTGGTTCATAAGCTGCTTATATGGAGAACTGATATAGGCCAGAAGGTTTTGTGGTTTTCTTTTGCAGAACAAACAATGCGGTTTTCTCTAAGAGAATTCCACTTGACAACAAATCTGCCTTGTGTGGCTGAAGAAGAAGAAGAAGAAGAATCAAAAATTGAAGAAGAAGAGACTTCACGTAGGAAAAAACCCCAAAAAGATCCGTGGATGAAGAAGAATCAGAGTTTGAAGACTCTAGTTAAACTACTTGAGAAAAAAGGTAAATCTTTCAGCGTTGATCAGGGGCTCAGATTAGGCGCTACCATCCTTGTAGAAGGGATACTAATCGCTAATAATCCAGTGACCTTTATACCCAAAAAGAACATTCTCAGAGTTCGTGATTTTGAAAAGTTTTGCAAGTTACCATGGGGGAATTTGACATTTGAATCTTTAAGGGATGCAGTGAAGAGTATTAGCTGTACAACGCTGAATAAAGATCAATATGGGCTTTCTGGTTTTGTCTATGCACTTCAGCTATGGGCATTATCTTCTGTTAGTCAACTTCGTACATCGATGTTTGGAGCTGTGGATTATGAAATTGAGTATCCTCTATGCCTTCATTGGACATAAACCAAATTCCCAACTATGGAGGAAGTGACAAAAGTTGAAATAAACGAGACAATAACTTTTATAAGGCTTTATAAGAAAATTTTAATCTTTATATTTTTGTGTCTAACTTTGTGAATAATGGCCAGCTTGTTGTCAAATGTATCCTTGGAGATCCAGAGTTACATAGTAACTTGGTTCAAGAGGTAGATAACCAATTTGGGAGACTGGTTGACTTTGTTAAAAATGGATATCGTTTGAAAAGAGAAGATTAGATTAATGGAAGAGTCAACATTAATTTTTCTGAAGCTGACGTGAATGAAAAGAATTATCTTCCTGGTGTTGATTCAAGTGAAGAAGAAAAGATTCAATTCCTTACAAATAAGGTGGGTGTTTTGGAAAAAAGGTAAAATACCTTGAGAATGCTTTGAAAATACGTCACGAAAACGAGAAGGTAAACTATTTTCTAAGTTTGTATCGTTTTAATAAATTAAAAGAAAAGATTCATAGGTTTTTTACCTGTAACAGGAAAGTGAGAAGTCACAAGAGACTGAAGGTGCCAAAAATGAATGGGGTGGTGATCAACTAATAAGATCTTACTTTAATGTCGCGAAACATCGAATCAAGAAGGTTATTATGTTCTTTATATTTTACAAGGCCTTATTGATAAGGGTTTTTAATCCTCAGAGCAAATCAATGTAGTATTTAAGATTGTCGAACCACAGGGAACTAGTGATCTACACACTAAGAATACACAAACTTTCCTAATCTAAGCAAATAAGAAGATTGATGATTTGTAACAAGCTAAACTCCTAGAATTATAAACAAAGTGATCTCAAATTCAAACAAGAAACAAGTGCAAGAATCAAACTTTCAATCAATAGCTAAGGATAGATCCATGGGCAAGATAATCGATATCGGGTGATCAAGATTCAATTTAGGATGCTCAAACAAAACAATCAACAAGTCTATAGGTCTAGAACTCATTCAAATAGACTAATCCACTCCCGTGACAATAATCCCTATGCTAATCATGAATTAGACATCAACTCCCGTTGGCCTATCACAATCAAACATGCATGAATCACAAGTTTACTAACCACTAAACATCTTGACATCAACTCCCGTTGGCCAAACATGTAAAGGACAATACTAGGTTGTTCAAGCATTTCATCGAACACCTTCCGGGCGTGAAACTACTTATGATCTATATTAGATTTCCCAACCTTAACCTAGCATTAAAATCACCTAATAAGCCATAGAACAAAGTTAATCAAGCAAGAATCATCCTAAACATTCACCTAATCACCCTAATCTACTTAACCCATGAATCTAAGAATGTTTACTCAATAAACTCCATGATAAACCTTAAATCTATGTGAGATTCAAGGTTAATCATGTAAGAGAAACAAGATAAGATGAAGAACTTCCTTTAGAATGATCAAAGATTCAAGGTTTTACAATGAGAAACAAAGTCTTAGAGAGAAAAATGAGATAATTTAGGGTTTTGAGGGTCTAAATCTATTTATAAGAGGTTACAATCTGGTCCAATCGCTAATCGCAAACGATGGTCGCTGATCGCAAACGCAGTGATTAGCGTTTGGCCACGATTTGAGAATCGCGTTTGGCCTTCTTCTTCAACCCGAGCGGGTGACTCGAGCCGCTCCGTCTGGTCGCAGCCAACCCGGCGTGTCTCGCGCGGGTGAGCTTACCCGCTCCTCCTGGCCGCTCTGTCTTTGGTACATCACTGCGGGTGATGGCTCCCGCTCCGGTTGGTCGCAGCCCATCTTACCTTGTCCCGGGCGACGTCACTGCCCCGCTCCGGTTGGTCGCGCTGGCCTTGGCGCATCACCGCGGGTGAGCCGTGTCGCAGCACCTGGTCGCGATGAACCCGCCTCGTCGTCTTCTTCTTCGTCAAGCTTTACCACGTGTTTCTTGTCCAAGCCTCGCCGTGCTAAGCTCCTCCATCATGCCTGGGTCAAGCTCGTGCTCTTCCATCGTCGGGGTTCACTAGCTCGAGCTTCGCCGTCGTGGGATCTACGGCCACGAGAAAGCTCGTGAGCTTCAATGGTGGGTTTTGCTCTATTTTCAAAACAGGCCCTTGAACTCTTGGTTAATTATGACTTGATCCCAAAACTATTGAAATTGCAGAAAAGTCCTCTTGAATTTGCCCAAAACTTCCAGTTGTGCAATCTACACCCTGTCAAATGCAATTATGCATGCAAATGCAATATAAAAACCTAAATGCAACCTAAAATGATAATAATAAACTAAAATATGAATCTAAAACTAATCAAAATCAAGAGATATCACTTATCAAATACGAATCTAAAACCTTTTTAATATCTTTAGGCAAAGAAAAAAGATGTAAAATCTCCAAGTGAACCTACCGATGGTTCTCAGAATGCTTCAAAAAATGATAAGTAAGTGAAATTATAACTTTTTCTAATAGTTGCATTGTGCATATGATATAAATCTTATAATAGAGTTTATTTTTCTAGTCCAGTTTAGTGTGTGATGATTGTGTTTTTGATTGTGTTTGATGGTAAAGACATGGAATGTGCATGAATACTATAGGTTGCTAAATTTATATACCTTTATAAATCTGTCATTTATTTTTGTGTAAATAGGATCAGATAGAGGAGGAAGAAGAACAACATGAACAAGGTGATAGAGACGTTGATTACGGTGAAAAAGAAAGTGAAACCTCGGAAAACAATGAAGTAAGCTTATTTATAAAGTTTTATGAATTGACAATCTTATCAAATGTTTATTGTAGTTTAGTTAACTTATCTTCTCGTCTAATCAAAAATTAAGGTTGAAGAAATAAATGAAGGTGCATCCGAAGAGCATGAGCAAGTTCGTAAGAAGAAACAAGGGAAAAGAAAAAAGGCAAGTGTGAGTATGTAATTTATACACCCTTGAAAAATCTATCATTGTTTACTTTTTTTTTGTTTTTTTGTAAATATGGTCAGATATAAGGCATTGAAGAAATAAATGAAGATGCATCGAAAGTGTGCGTGCCAGTTAAAAAGAAGAAACCAAGAAAAGGAAAAAATGTAAGAATTATTTGAACTTTATTTACAATGGTTTATTACTTGTTCTTTCAAATTTCATAGACTATGTCCAATGGGAAAAAATGCTTGTTACAATGATGGAGTTTATTTTTTTAGTCCAGTTTAGTGTGTGATGATTGTGTTTTTGATTTTGTTTGATGGTAAATACATGGAATGTGCATGAATACTATAGGTTGCTAAATTTATATACCTTTATGAAATTACGGTTTATAAATCAGAATCTACTATAGCAAAAGCAATAGGATACAAGTGAAAATTACTATCTTGTGCTGTGGCAGCAAGTAGAATCCCTTTATACTTTGCTTTCAGATGGGCACCATCAATTGAAAGTACCTTCCTCATCAACTTAAAACCTTTGATAGATGGACCAAATGACAAAAATGCATATTTGAATTTCCGCCCAAAATCAACTTTGATAAAATTCACTGACCCTGGATTCTTTTCCTTTAACATGTGAAACCAGCTAGGCAAATCTTCATAACTGTCATCAGGAGTGCCCCTATCTAGATCTTGAGCGTGCTCTTGACACCTCCAAGCTTTTGAATATGAAATAACAACACTGTGATCGTGTCTAGCTTTCTTCATGAGCTGTTTAGGTCTCAGCCCATTCTTTCCTCCTCCATAATGATTGCTCATCATACTTACAACAGTTTTTCACTAGCTTGCCGATGGCTAACATGTCTCAGAGAGGTGACACATGTATGCTCTGCTACATATTGGCGCACAACAAAACTCTGAGATCCTTTCACTGGTTTTGCACGAAACATCCAACTACATCTTTCATCCACACAACTAAGAATATAATGATTTTTGTCTGAATACTCTGTGCGGAACTCAAAGCTTTGACTAACTGCGAGCAACCTCAACTTTGTGTTCATTTCCTTTTTATCCTTGAAAAACTTCCCGCAAAACAAATGATCATCATCATCATCGCGTTGGTTTGCAAAACAGATAGGAGACAAGGTTTCTGAATAGCAATGTGAATCTTCTCCCATATTTTCTTTACCACGTCTACTAGAAAAAGATGATAATTTTGACTTCTCATATCCATATACATCAGGTCCGATTGAGTACAATCCCCTCTATGACAAAAACATGAAACAATTACATTAAGAAATAGATTTATAACCCTTTATAATACACTAGGTCGTCTTCCGCGCTACGCGCGGATAATTTACTTTTAGTTTTGTTATTAGTTTTGTTATCCCTTGATTTTGTTATGTGAATATCAATTGTTTATAAATTAGTTAGTGTGTAGTATATAGTATAAGAGGGGAGAGTTGCTCAGTTTTTAGTTATTTGAATGTTGCATATAGATTTTTTTTTGGTCTCTTTGTAATAAAAATCTTTTGATTAATTTGCCAGTATACTAAATTTGGGTTCATAATAAATATGGAAAATTTGAAAGATGATGGGAAGTTATTTTAGGTACTTTTCCTTGAATATTGTCTTATGAGTTGTAGATGAGAGGTTTATCTCTAACTCATGTATTAAATTTGATTCTTACTCTTTCTTTAAAATCTTTGGTGATTTGATTCTTATCCGTCCTTTAAAATCTTTGGTGTCAAAGAATGTGGCCCATGATCAGATGAGTTATAGTTTTCTTGTAAATAAAAATTATTAATGAGTATATCTTTGACATTTAAGACCATTTGATAAAATAAGTATTTTCACGCTACATACGGATTGTGTCTTATAAATTTTTGTCCAATCATTTTACTTATATTTATGTTAGATTGTTCAAAAAAATGATAGTAAAGATATAAAAAGGTGTAGAATGTTAAATTTAATAGAAGAAAGTGACGATCAACAAAATCAGTCATGTTGGTGCTAAATACTATGTACTTAATTAATTTACTCCAAACTTTTTCGAGTCAAATTTGTGTTGTCAGCTTTAAAAGGTTAATATTTATAACATAATTATAAACTTATAAATTTTTATTTTTATGTCATTTAGTTGAATAGCTACATTTTCTGAACAACAGTTGAATAACTACTTAACAATTAATATTAATGGCACATACATTTTAAAGAAAACAAACTATTATCTATTTTTGTAACATAAGAAACTATTATCTATACTCTAATCCTTAATTCCAAATCCTAAGTTTAACATTTTATTATAGATGATACACGACTTCAAGTCCACATCTAAAGATGTAATTTATATAATTAAACATGTAATTTATATAATTAGTCAAAAAGATGTAATTTATCTAATTAGTCAAGAAAATATAATTTATATCAGAATTATTTTTTATAACTGATGAATCATTGTTGATTTGTTATATGTTTAATGCCGATTGAAATGTATAAAAAGAATTGTGGAGCTCATTTAGGAATTTTGGTTTGTAGATGCTTGAGTATACTTTTAGCGTAAATAATCATTCAAATAAAGTATACTATAGCATATGGTGAATATCCAAGTTTTGTTTATGGTGTTAATATTAACCAAATGTCTTCTTTGCTGCTAAAATTGTTAACCAAATATTTACAATTGAAAATGAGAGTCTCTACATATATGATAGTTTATGCGTAGTTTATAAGTGCAAATTAAATCCTCACAATATATGCATTCTAACAGCATCTCCAACTTACATTTATTTTCACCTATATAATCATATTTAGGGATAAAATCACTTCAACTCAACTCTATTTTTTTTCTTTATAATAGATAAAAATCTCTATTATAAAGAAAAAAATAGCGTTCGTCTATAATTTGTTTTAATATTTAGAGATCTCTATTTTAGAGAAATACATTAGAGTAAAACTCATTTCTTTTATAGAATTCATTTATTTTAGAGGTAAAAATAAGGTAATACATTAAAATTATCTAAAATGCTAATATCTTTAGTATTCGAACTTCTAGGTGCATCGGTGATAATTTTTTATTTTAACTTTTTAAAATTATTTATTTAATAGTAGACACTTTTGAATACTTGATTTTTTCCAGCATCATGATCGATTGGCCATCTACAATCCAATAGACAATGAGTACACTCTTTACTTCCCAGCCAATTTCTCTTTGCCAATTTGAACAATGATTGAACTAAATAAATTATGTTTTGATTATTATTTTTGTAAATATTACTTATATTTTACACTCAGATTATATTAAGAAAAAAGTGAAACATATATAACTTACTTGAAACATATTAATTAACTAAACAGATTAAAATATTTATATACATTTTGATTTGTTCTATGATCTTAAAGGTTTTTCTCGTTTTCTTGGCTGAGTATTTTGCATTTGATGATTATACAATAGATATTGTTATGAATTTCAGTTACTTTGTTTTCGATTTTACATTAATAATTAAATTTAGATATTATTAATTTGAAGTTATCTAAATGTAATAATTTATTTTTACAAAAAAATAGATGCAATAATTTACAAAAAAAAATTGTATGTGAATGTTCTTTTGACCTACCTATGTAGGTATTTAAAATCTTGCATTTGAAAAGTGTAATCATAGTTATCAAAATTATCATATTCGAAGAATGAGACATGAGCATTACAAAATTTGTATTTTTAATATTTTTAATTGACATATATGTACGTTGGTTTACTTGCAAGCGAAGAAGTAGTGTTAACAAAAACGAATACGGCAAACGAATGTGTGATACTATTATCTAATAAGAGTCACCAAAAAAGTTGTAATAAGATAAACGAACATTTTATTTCTGTTATAGAGAAAATGTAAAGGATATTACATTCTTTCAGGATTTAAGCAAAAGCAGATGACAAAAGTTAGGTAATGCATAAATATTTCGTACAAATTATTTACACAACAATTATCCCATAGAAGCCGAAAACCACATGCATTCTCATAAATATATGACTCCTATATTTACACACACTTCTTTCCCTCCAAATCTAAATCAATAGATCTCATTTCTCAAACAACAAACGTAAAACACAGTTTCCGTACCTATACTCTGAAATCCATCAAAAGTTCAAAACCCACCAAACATATTTGCTTCTTTACAAATTCACTTGGGAAACCAGCAGCAAAAGAAAAGAAAAGAAAAAAAAATCAAAACTTGGAACTTCATAACCATGTTCATGCTCAGAGTTTCCTGTTATACCGTAAACATCATCAGATTTGACGTGCCCATCTCTGTAAAATTTTCATGTCACTTTAACAATCTCTCATGTTTCCCTTAAGTCAAAAAGCGCTAAGTGGTATAAATCTGAACAGTTTTAGAGACTTGCTTTCAGCGGATTACAATGTGATATCAAAAATGTTTAAAGAAAATATAGAATGAGGAAGTTCTCTTCACCTGTTAGTTTAAGTTGCGTAGTGATATCAGCTCCATACGTGAATCAGCTATTTCCAGGTCACAATATATCTGCATACATAGGAGCAAACCCACAAAACTTGAAACCTGCATTTTTTTTTTCATTAGTAAAAGATTCTAGAAGAGGTTTAGAGGGGTTGGGCATTCGCTTCAGCTGTGGGATTGACTCTGTTTGACGCAAATAAAGCTCCACCAAATATAACACTCTTCTTCACTTGACTTGCAAAGAACTATATGTTTGATGGCCTAAAACGAAAGAAATCGTCATGTTGGTAAACTATCTCTTTCCCACTTATGTTCCAGCTATTCCCTTTGGAAGACCAATATCTGCTTGAAAATCCATTCAAGAAGTTTTGAAAACAATGAGAAAGACATTTGGCAAAGAGAAACTTTCAATAGCTGCACAGTTTGACAGTTCAAAATTTTTATACCTCACGAAACGCAAGAGCATCATTTTCCCCAACTTCTGTGACTGGAACAACACGGCCACTTCTCCTCAGAGATTGTACCAGAAGAAGATTGTCAGCGGGCGATGATTGGCTCATAACATTATACGTGAAGCAACCGAGTTAGAAAAGAGTCAAACAAAGAATGAGTCACTTACCCCATAAAAAGGCATTCAAGACCCCAGAGTTTTGAGCAACATTGATGGCTTCCTGCAAGAATGTTCCCGCAAAATCATCATATGCTTTTGTAATATTTAATACATAAACTGCACTCCCCACCTGCATTTGACAGACTCTTATCTAATAATAGAAGTTAAACTCAAAGGCAGACCCAATAGTAACTATAAAGAACCAAAAAAGAAATGTAAACAACTGCTATCATGTGTACTAACGTGACATAAGAGAACCCAAGTTTGCAAGAAAAAAAGAAACTATAACCAGAAGCATAGAAGAAGAACTACAATTTTTCTTATTCAACGAATCTCGTTCCTCAAACGTCTTGTCAAGAGTAATCTTTCTGAGTTCATTATGCATACTGTTCAAGCTAACAGTACAGTAGCACATATCGGTCGCAATGATGTAATGTAAGACTACAGATGTGAATTCACAATCTACAAACAACACCCATGTCAATGAAAAACTAAACATATATTTGAATTAAGAGAAAGAAACTTAGGAACTGAAGATAATAAGCTTTATGTATAGAACAATAGATATGGGTTTAGGAAAGTCTGAACCTTGTATGTGAGATGAGGATTGTGGAGGGTAAGCATGGGAAAGTTCATATCGAACCCTTCACTGGACTGATTTTTCGTAGTTTTAAAAGACATGCTAAGAACCCCACAAAATTTCAGAGCTCTGGATCTTAACGTTAAAAAGATCTCCCATAAAGGTAAGGTTCTAATAACCCCACAAAGTCTTTGAGCTCTAGATTCCTGGAGTGGTTTTCTGGATTTTGATCGATAAATAGTGTTGTCGTGGGAAGTCTGAGTGCTTTACATAGAAGGAGAAATAGGGGGTGGGGTTGGAACGGAAATTAAAGAAGGAGTAAAGAAGGTAGATCAAGAGTGGGTCACGTTAAAGGCGAATTGCAGAGAATTTGATCGGTTTTAACGAAGAGGAAGAGGCGGTGAAGATCAACACTTAATGCTTGAGACAATAAGAAGTTTGGGCAGCATGGGATAGATATGGGCCGTTTTAAAAATTTGATAGCCCACATTAATAGCCTGGCTAGAATTGTGTTGAGGAAAAATGATTTGACGTGGCAGTTTCAAATTTTATGATAGGTTGATTTAGTAAGTGACGTGGCATAGTTAGAATTTGAGATTATCCAACTTTTAGTATTAGTAGATTGATAATAAGTTATACATACCTTATTGCTAACAAGACAAGTTGAAGGAGAAATACGTGGTATACCAGAAACTTCGTCAACTCTCTGGATGTTGTTCAGTTCAGTCGCAGGGTATGTGTGTGTTCCTCTCTACAACATTAAACATATATCTATTTGCTAATATAAAGCATTATAAAAATCAAACCCTTATTTTTAAAAATTTTAATAAGTACGTTACTACAAAGAATAACTATAAATAAGTGTCAATGCTACCAAAGTAATCCATTAAGTCTAATTTCTAATTTTTTTATAAACCTTATAAATATGAACAATAAGTTAAGAGTTTTGAAAAGTAACTCAAATGCATTATTACTTCCAGCAATAGGCGAATACTGAGTACTAGAAATTTCATCTCGTGTCTCATTCATGTTTGAAATAATCAATGGTGATATTTGTACTCCTCTCTCAAACATAAAAACATACAGCTAGTAGTTAATCTTATAAAGTTATATATCTAATATTGTTATAAATACAAAAGCTATATAAAATACTCCCAAGGGCGTTACTAGTTCCAGCAACAAGCAAATCATGAGTACTAAAAACTTCATCCCGTGTCTGAATAACGTTTGACACAATTAATGGTGATATTTGTGTTTCCTTCTAAAACATAAAAACATAAAAACTAATCATATACAGTTTTTTATAAGGCTTTATAAATACAAAAGCTGTATAAAATACCTCAAGGGCGTTACTAGTTCCACCAACAAACAAATCATGAGTAGAAAATTCATCCTGTGTCTGAATAATGTTTCACACAATCAATGGTGATATTTGTGTTTCCCTCTAAAACATAAAAACATAAAAGCTAACCATATACAGTTTTTATAAGGCTTTATAAATACAAAAGCTGAATAAAATACCTCAAGGGCGTTACTAGTTTCACCAACAAGCAAATCATGAGTAATAAAAACTTCAGCCTGTGTCTGAATCATGTTTGACACAATTAATCAATGGTGATATATTGGTTCTTATCAGAAACATTAAAAAATAACATAAAACTAATAGTGAATCTCCATATAGACAATTATTATGTTGGATGAAGTATTATGTAGTTATCTTAATGGTTACACATAGATGAAGGCATCCATTCTCTTGAAGTTTGTTCACATATGATGTAAGTTGACGATCATTCCTATACTGGAGGAATCTATTTTGTCCCAATGTTTAATTTTGAAGGTGAGACATAGCTAAGAATTATACTGTTTTTATTGTCATCAATTCCAAAATCTTCCAAAACAACCGCAACCAAATCATTGTAGCTGATATCTTCAGATGATCCTCGTTTAGAATCAATTAAGAAATCACAATGAATTCCATTTATTAGTTTTCATTCTCCACATATAGAACATATCTCGATCATTATAGCCTGATTATAAGAAAATATGGATCAAAGAAGAAAAAAATATAAATGGAACACAAAAAATACTCAAACTAGGAAGGATCAAGAAGATATATCAAAACGATAATACGCAAGTATATGTTCTTCATCGATAAAATTTATAATGGTTTATAAATTTAAGAATCAAAAGATTCATGGAAAATTTTTCATCTACCTTCTCAGAAACTGATCGATTGGGCAAAATCGTGCTAAAATTACAGAAAGAAACGAAAATCACAATCAATTATCTTGTTACCTGCTTACGCCTTTGATATGATAGATTATCGCGATTAAGTCGAGTAGGAAGAAAATGATTCTGATCGTCTTTTTCGTCTGGACTTGTAGAGATGACGACCGTCGAAGAAATCTTCTCACTCGCCAAACTTGCCGGAGAATTTGAATATAGGAGTCGGCATGGATATTGAAGAGAACGAAGAAGGAGATAAATGGATAGGGGTATAATGGTATTTTTCCTTTAAAATTTTTAATGGTAAAGTTGGTTAGTGTATTTTTGAAAAGTGGTACAACAAAAGTGGTATTTTTGGCAATTTCCCATCTATAAATGTATATTTTTTTTTAATGAAATCTTTTTATCATTTTTTTCTTAGAATTTTTTTTGATGAAATAAAACTAAAAAGGATTATCCTATGGATTTTTTTTCAAAAGATATTCATGGTTACAGAATCACTATAGTTCATAATCATTAATGGTAATAGTTATCTCTGAAATCATTAGTATCACCCAATGAATGTAGTATCCTACTATATATTAGCTAAGAAGTCACTTAAGTGATTTTTGCTTACGTGTCAATCACTGGTGAAATCTTGAGAAAATTATTATAATTTGATTGGTCGATAATTTTATTTTTTTAAATATTTTAATTAGACTTAAAATAAAAGTTAAGTCTATAACTAATCAATAGGAAAATTGTCAAAATACCACTTTTCTTGTACCACTTTTCATTTTTATCATCACTTTTACCCTTACTTTTTAAGAGAAAAAACATACTTATAACCCTTGGGTTAATTAATCTAAGATTTAAAGTTTAGAGTTGAGGGGTGGGGTGGGGTGGGGGTAGGGTGGGGTAGGGTTTGGGAATGTAAAATTTAGGATTTTAATTAATTTTTTTTAAAAAATTGCTTCTTAAAAAAGTGGTATTTATGAAAAATATTTCTATAATGATAGTAAAAATGAAAAGTGGTACAACAAAAGTGGTAAACTTGAATTTCTCCCATAATCTAAGACTTAGCGTTTAGAGTTGAGGGGTGGAGATAGGGTGGGGTAAGGTTTAAGAATGTAAAATTTAGGATTCTAATTATTTTTTTTTTAAATTACCTTTTAAAAAATGGTATTTATGAAAATGTCTTTTAATGAAGGTAAAAAAGAAAGTGGTACAACAAAAGTGGTAAACTTGAAATTCTCCTTATTTTATATAAGTATATGTTAACTATTAATGTCTTATAAAAGTCATATATTCTTTATAATAATTTATAAGTTTTTATTTTAAATTAAAAAATATTTATTATAGCTTTCAAAATCATTTTATCAGAAATTTTAAAATTATTTATAAGAACATATAAATCATTTATATGAGAAAATAGAAAATATGGAGAACAAAGAGAAATTTGCAATATAATTTTTTTGTTTTTAATTAAAAAGGAATTAAAAATAAGGTGATAGTTACATATTCATATAAATGTGTGATTATTGCAATGTAGACTGAAAATATATATGTTAGTAAATTATATATATATACTTTGAAGACTGGACATATTATATTCAACGAAACATTTGAGAACTTTGCAGTTATAAGATTTTTTGAATTTAATGATTATAAAAGAAATTTTCGTGTCTTTGATACTATTTTATGCATCAAAGACACCATAGTATAGTAAATAAGGTAATGCGATGATTGAAAAGGGATTATAAGATGGATGTTTGAATGATTGATTGTATGGTTTATGTTAAAATTTAGAGAAATATATTTGACAAAAAAGTATGTAAGAAAATTAGAAAGACATTAGTAATGCATGTTAAAATATAATAAAAATAAAAATAATGATAAAGAGAGAAACAAGAAGATGTTAAATATGATGCATAAATATGCGTCATAGAAGTTAATGTGCATATATTAACATCCATCGGTTATTTGCATCAAACTTTTGAAAACTTTGCATTTAAAATTTAATTTACATTAAATAAAACAAAATGGTAGATAAGATAATATGATGATTATGATATGTTTTAAAATAGATTTTTAGGTTTACGGATAGTGGGTTTGTTAATCTTATAATCAAAATCAAGTAAAATATTTTTTTAATGACTTAGATTAATATTACTGAATTATCATTAAATCCTACGCTTTTACAATATAATATTGAGATTTTAGATTTCCAAAGTATTTGAAGTTAAACATATCTTTTAATATTTTTAATTATTATTAAAAAAGTATAATATTATATATAATGTATATCTTTATACAATATTTCTACTCGCAAATTTGCGGGTAACCACCTATAGTCACCCATTAAATGTACTAGAAACTTTCCCGGGCTACGCCCGAGTTTTTCTATATATTTTAAATTAATTTAAATTATTTCATTATTTGTATTTGAATATATATATGTATATTTAGACTAACTATACTTATAAATTATTAGACAAAAATGTAAAAAAATATTATTGTTTTGGTGACTAAAATTTTTAATTATTAAAAATCAATTTTTATTTATTTTCAATACCATAAAATACATATACGCCGGTGAGCATGTCGAATAATTTCTTTTTACAATCAAATTTCTTTCTATTTGTATGTAGGAAGCAACTAAATTATGTACCTTGATTTGTTGGACAACCTCACAAAAGAGACTGACCATCACATAAATGAATAGCTAATTTGTTTATCTCTCATCTTAGGAACGTACACATTGACCGTCATGCTTTGAAATCAAACAAACTGCTGTAATATTGGCATAGTTAACAAATTTTGACAGAACAAAGAAAGCCTCAATAAGAGATAAGAACCACTGAGTTCCCGGAAAAAGAGGGGGCAGCGGAGAGAGTTGTAGCTGCAGTTGGCAGAGTTGTAGCTGCAGTATGATTTGGAACACAATCATGCTGATACGCTGGCTAGGTTCTTGCCAAAGGAGCTCCAATACCACGTTTATTTTCTGCATAATAATTTGTACCTCATGTTATGTTTTCTTTTTGAATCCCATATGGCTATCATCAATTCCAAAAGTTAGTGATCTAAGAACATATAGAACACAGAGAATTGAAGCACCTGCCATGGAAACTTAATGTTGGGTCATCTTCTGTATATTGCTCAGTGTTTTCAGCTCACGGAAAGATGAAACACACAACCCACTTATTAAGCGGGAGAGTTCTTTAGCAAGAAAGTTTCAATGAGCCACATCTTCGGCAGCCAGCTTTTTTAGTTCCTCTCCTGAAAAAAAGAAATTCTATCTGGTAACCTATGAAGATATTAAAACATATGTGTCAGTCTAAGCAATTCAGGGATATGAGAAGACCTATGTTGTGTAGATTATTGCATGCATACATAACAATGAGAAGAATGACAAAACTTAGGAAAGCAATAAACAAAAAAGAGGGTGGCATCTCTTACCCTTCACATCCAAGGATAATGAAATGACTGCAGAGATCAGACTGTGAAACTGAAGGAATATGTTATAAATATCAGCACAATCTTTGTTTCTTGCAACAGATAGCTCACCGGCTTCATCCACCATCTCAAATACAACATCTTAGTGTTACACTTGAAGCTTCTTCACTAACCGGTTTGTTTTCAGATTTCTCAGGAGGAATTGAAGGAGACTAAACCTCAATTCAAGATGATACTATGTAGATGACTACTTGCAGTAAACCCGTGACCTGAAACATACAAAACACATATCTTGATGGTCGAAGCGCTGCAGGAGCTTTGCAGCGAAAAGCATCGTAATATCAAAGTTAAGACACACCCTTGACCTTAGATCGTAAAGCAACAATTGAAAGTACAAACTAACTTGAAGAAAAACTATTAAAACTATAGCAAAAAAAACTTGTTGTATGTATAAATCATCAATTTGAACCAAAACTTACATGATTAAAATCACAAAACAAAGATAAGATATAGAGTATGTCTCTTGGAATGAAATAAATGATGTTTAATCTAGAAGATGAGAACCCGATTTATAAGAGATGAACCCAAAATTCATGATGAAACTCTACGAAGAAAGACAAATTCAACTGGAACCAGAAAGTCAAGAATGGATTTGTACCCGATATAATCAGTAGAGGAACTGTCAAGGCCACTGCACCCAACCTGGGTGGATCCACGAAAGAAATTTCCTCCTCCAACAACAACCGCAACCTGTTGTAAAAGTATAAAAAGATTAAGACATCATACATGACCTTGTAATGCCCATGACCCAGACATAACATCCTTCACGTATGTTACACTTGCGATCTTTACTTTGGCGTTACCAAAGAATAAATCAGTGATTGCTTATAACGATGTGCAAATAAGATTTTAAAATTTCTGATTGCGAAATCATTAAAAATCAAAGGTCAGTGTAGTTAAGACTGTGTCAGAGCATTGTTGTTAATAAGGAAGCATTATATGGAACAAACCCAATAGATATAAATCGAGAACACGTTTTGTAACTTCTACAAAGTTATCTTTGTACTTGTGTACTGAACATTTCCTTCTAAGCATACTTTCTCAATCAACATGTTTAGGAAAGAGCTCAACGCATACTACCTAGCTACTTATAACTCATGAATCAATGGTTAGAGTTATCCAGCCGCAGAAACCTCTCTTGCAATCGCCATAATATCCTAATTAGAGTAGCGAGAAACATGATGAGACATGTGAAGAAGGAAATAGAGAACAAAAAAGCTGAAACCTTTGGATCGATACTATGCTCCTCGTCTCTAGTAAGAGCTGCTCCACTGACCTTAAGCAACACCCTTCTCCAGCCAAGCGGTGGCTTGGATGTTCCATCGAAGGAAGGCATTCCAGGAAAGATGATTGCCCCTTTAAGCCACTGAAAGTCACAATGATGGCAACACAATTTAACCAGATTTCCACCGTTCAAGGCGGGTTAAGATTCACTTCAACCAATAAAATTTTGGATTTTGCAATATATATTAATCAAATCTTAAGATTAACAATACCTCTCGTCCAAGGACTCTGTAGTTGAACCATTATTTGAGGATACAAACGAAGAGCAGGTGATAAGTACAGAACCTGATTGAGCCAACACGCCGGTGGGAGAAAAGAGGTAACCTCCAGTGAAAGTTTTCTAGCTAGCTTTTAAGTGTAAATCGGAGCAGAAATCGAATATATTTGTAGATTTAGAAGATGAAAAGATTTTCTTTGACATTTATTGATGGTAGGAACCGATTTAAGAAGAAGAAACGAATTAGGGTAATGATTAAAACGAAGAAGCTAAAGTGAAAGCATTTAGATGTCAAAAAAGGTTCTGGCTATTTTTTTGTGTAATACGTGGAACTAAAGCTGAGATGTCATCTATTTATTGGCCTGAATTAATTTGATGATGTGGACATGTTCTCCTTTGAGCTTTAAGAACTTTTAGTATAGTATAGATATGTCTTAGAAGCTGATTTTCTATTGAAATTCAGATTTTTATTAATTTTTGCTCTCTAACCCTAACCATAACAACTAACCATAACCATAAAAACATTATATATCAGAATATTTTGATAAACTTTTCTGTAGCAAAGACGTTTTCCCAAATAAAATAGAAAGATATTACAAATAGTCATAATACTACTATGTTATAGTTAATCTCATCTAAAATAAACAAATAAATATACCAAAACAATTCATATATATTATAACATTTCGATATATAGTATATTTGGAAGAGATTAAAAAATTGATTTGGTTATTTATATCACCAAAGTGCACTTACTTTGTCAGTTACATAGTCAAAAAGAATTCTAGATTTCAGCATGATTCAGCTGGTATAGTGAAGGATGAGTGACCTATCGGAAAGTGATTTGCAATATCACGTAAGTGAGGTCAAAGAATGGAAAAAAGCCATGCTTTTATTACATGATCAGTAAAAATGACTTTCAAGTCTCCAAAAAATAACACACCGCTCATCGCACTGAATGGAGCTCATGGGCCGAGTAAACAGGTGTGGGAAGCCCATTACCCATGTGTGATCGGTGCATTACAAAGTGGCATCAGAGCTAAACCAAGACGAGAGAGGAG